>LPNX010684222.1:105115-164639 GCA_001517045.1 Pseudotsuga menziesii | reverse complement strand
GTTTGGTTTTACCTTACTTTGTATTCTTAATAATTCTAGTATTATTTCACTTATTTCATAAGAAATATTGATTCATTCAGTCGACTCTATTATCCTCCTATTGAATCCTTGGTTGACATAGATCATTGATACCATAAAACTCTATTATGCTCTATCCATGCTTAAACACTACTTGCATACTGAGCAAACTTATGCATGTTTAGACATTCTCTAAGAACCATCTATTTAAATTTCCTTTACCTTCAACCTCTAGGTATTTCTCTTCTCAAAACCCTATACTAAAGGTAATAGGTGAAATGGAGGGTGAAACTCCTCATAGTAAAACTAAGTAACTCATAAAGAAATCACTTACTCGACAAAGAACTAAATTGTACGAGGATCTCAATTAGATTCTTTCTTGACTTGCTAGTTTATTGTGTTTGACTTCAACTAGAAAATCAATGACATATTCCTTTGACAAGGTTATCCCTTTCAATGTACAAATGAACTTGGACATAGTAAATTTGGAAGGAAATATCGATGTAGAATATGTAGACAAATTGATACAACAATTAGAGACATATTTTTGTGCGAATAAAATTTCTGAGGATGAGAAAGTCATCATTGCATATATGAAGATGTTGACTTCTATACATTATTGGTGGAAAAATATTTCTACTAAATGGAAGAAGGTCATCCCATTGAAACATGGTAAAAATTTGTTGAACATGTGAATACATAAATTTATCCACCTAATGACATAAAATAACAATACAAGAAATGGTAGAAGTTAATACAACAAAAATATTAGACTATATAGAGTTATATTGATGAATTCCATCCACTAATGCCTCAACTTGGTGTTAAGGAGGAAGACAAGTTACTTTGAATTGTATCATTGGATCAACTCCTTATATCAAAGTAGCGATATGATTCCTCATTGGAACTCTCACAAAAGAATTCTATTACACCTTCAATATTAAGGGGAAATTCAAGCTGATAGATTGGTTCTCAACCAAACTGATATATGGACCTTTCAACGAGAAACCTTATTCATATACTGAATCAGATAAGTCAAAATGGTATACTTAGACTACTTCATAGAACCAAGATCATGGTAATAATCCTTTTAAGAAATATAAGGGAAAACAAAACAAACAACCCCCTACAAGGAAATGGTGTGATTACCATAGTTCAACTTCGAATGAGGCATCTAATTGTTATAGCTGATTTTACCACACCAGGTGAATCACACTTGTATGGCCTTCCCCTGTCCCTCTGTAGACTCCTTAGACCCCTTGGACCATTTTTTTGCCTTTGATGTTTACAGGCCATCCCTATAAACATGTGAAAATTGATATACGTGACTTTTAAACCCCTAATCGCGTATATACATGGGTTTGACTCCTAAAACCGTGTACATCGGGATGTGTACAAAAATCCAAATCCTTTTGGAGTTTTCCTTGACATGGATCTGACTCACTTGTCTCTTGGCCTTCCATATGCCTTGAGATCGCTCTGATTCGAACTTTCATTAACCCATTGAAAAGATATATAAGGAACTCTTTGGGTACATTGAAGGCATAAGAGAATTGAGAGCAAAGAAACTATAGTCCATTGTTTCCAGAACTTGTGCTTGAGTCTACATCCCTTTGTCCCTTGGAGTACTTTGGTGTTCATCCCAATCTTTCCTTTTGCTTGTAAGCTTGCTATCGAGAGATGGAGGATTGAGGTGGTGGAGGCCCAAGTGGGGGATTCAGTTTCTCCGATTCACAAACGTGCCGACAGAGGTTGTATTCATTGTAATATCTGATTTTATATTAATAGAAATATCTTTTCCTGTCCAATAATGTATGTTTGAATGAATATTTTATCCATGGATGATTTCAAATGCTTATACATTGTTGATTATATATGCTAGAGTAGATCTAACACCAATATACATAGTATGCTTGTCTTGTTTACTTGTTGTTGAGGAAGTGATTTATCAATTCAAGCTGAAGTTGGAAAGCTCAACGGGGATCTACTTCAACCGTTCGGAATAAGGTACAAGGTATGATACTTTAGTGTTATATATTTAATTTCTCTTGCATATTGGAAAGGATTGATTTCTGGAGTCAATTTGTCTATTGTGGTACCCCAAGCCATAGGAATTTCTCTTCGTAAAACTAATGAAAAGACCAGAATAAATTATTCATGCAAATGTTTAAATTTGAATTTGGAACAACTGAAAAATTTATCATGGAATCCAATCCATACTCCTCGACACTATTTGAATTGACTTTGACATCCTCATGAACCTGATCATTGTTAAAAAAGAGGAAATATAATGAGTATTCCATACAAAGATATCGGTACAAAATAACTGGTTGCATCTGATTGTTGAAAATGGTAGTTAAAAGAATTTTGTCTATGAATAAGTTGTGAAGACATTGGGCCTTGTTTCTAATCCACATACAAAAACTTACAAAATTGGTTGGATGAAGAATGGATAAGAACTCAACATCAGCCAATAGTGCAAAATTTTCTACTTCATTAATCCCTTTTAGGACGAGGTGCTCTATGATATAGTGCCACTCTTAGTAGATTATGTATTGTTTGGAATGTTATAATTTTATCATTTAAGCAATATGATCTTAGGATCTTATCTGAGAGAATAACATGCACAGCAATAAACAAAAGAGACAAGAGAAACAAATAATTTTCCTCAGGGAAACCATAAAGGAGAAAACCCCACATCTTCCTCAGAGATAGAATGAGCACCAATGGCAGCAGTAAAACCCGAAAACATAAAGATGATCTCCAACAACTTGTTCTCTCTCTCTCTCTCACTTGAGAGAGATTCTCCTCTCTCACTCATGCACCCTAGTGAGTGAGTGTGTGTATGATAAATAGAGAGTCTCACTCTCTATTTATATTATTTCATTCACTTAATGTCCACTTCAACATGTTGGCCCCACTTAACAATTACTTACTAGGGCCGACATCTCTAGGAGAGTCTAATAACCCTAGTGTCCCGCAACTGTGGGGACTTTTCCCTCTGATCAACAAGGAGGGTTAACCTTGACACAATTGTGGGGACTATTGCCTCGACTTACAATGGAGGGTTAACCTCAATGACTTTACATGAATTTTTTACATTATTGAATCTCTCGATCGAAACATCGAGGAATGACATGACTCAATTACATTATAGATACTTCCAGGAAAAAATATAGGGGTACAATACATAAGATATACAAGTAAATACATTCCAAAGTTACAAATACATCAACACTCCCTCTTAACTAGGAAGGTATTCTCTTGACACAATTTATCAGCACAAGTCTTGTTCTCTGTATCATCTGGATCATCATCAAGTCATCTTCATATTCAATTCATCTTCATCATCAAGTCATCTTCATTATCAAGTCATGTTCATCAAGTCTGGATCATCACTAGATCTAGATAATAATTGGATCATCATTGAAACTGGATCATCATTGGATCATCACTGGATCATCGTCATCATCACTACTTTCGCTATCTCAATCAAATGGTGCTATCTAATCATTATTATCATCACAGGAAGTTCTACAGAGCCAGCCCTTTTTCATGCTAGTTGTAGGCCTAGCCTCCAAGTGGGTCTTCATCTTCTTCATCACTTATATCTAACTAAGTCAGAAAGGCCCACCCAATACTTATATCTGACCATGATAGGAAACTCATTCACATATCATGTTAGAAAGGATCTGCACTTACATCTGACCATGATAGGATACTCATTCACACATCATGTCAGAAAGGATCTCCAACAGTTATATCTGACCATGGTAGGAAGCTCATTCACACATCATGTCAGAAAGGCTCTACACTTACATCTGACCATGATAGGAAACTCATTGACACATCATGTAAGAAAGGCTCTGCACTTACATCTGACCATGATAGGAAACTCATTCACACATCATGTCAGAAAGGCTCTACACTTACATCTAACCATGATAGGAAACTCATTCAAACATCATGTCAGAAATGCTCTGCACTTACATTTGACCATGATAGGAAACTCATTCACACATCATGTCAGAAAGGCTATGCACTTACATCTGACCATGATAGGAAACTCATTCACACATCATGTCAAAAAGGCTCTCAGTCCCAAAATGAAATTCCTGGTAAATGACTAGGTGCCTCCATTCTCCTAGAGAGTGGCCTTTCAGCACTTAAGCTGAGCTTCAGTCCCAGACTGAAATTCCTGGTAATTTACTAGGTGCCTCCATTCTCCGAGAGAATGGCATCTTAGCACTTAAGCTGTTTTAGTTTTTCAACATTCAATCTAGCATTATGTTAGGATATTTAACTGAGAACAACAAGTACATCAATCAAACACAAGAGACAATGAACACAGTGTTTTTCCTCGGGGAAACCATAAATGGAGAAAACCCCACAACTTCCTTAGAGATAGAATCAACACAAAATGTAAAACCCCAAAACAGTAATATGATCTCCCGACAGCAGTAACCTTCTTCTTGTGTAGCCCCAGTGTCTTCTCCTTCCTCAACTATGCGCTACACTTGTGTGTGTTTGTGATGTGTACTAAATAGAGAGTCCGGTTTTCTATTTATACTAATCCCGGCATGACTAAAACCATACTAGGGCCAACCTCTCTAGGAGATTCTAATAACCCTAGTGCCCCAGAACTGTGGGGACTTTAACCCTTAGACAATAGGAGGGTTACCCACAATGACTTAACATGACTTGTTTACATTATAGATCTTCCCGATCGGAACATCAAGGCATGAAATGACATGATAACATCCCAGAATAAACATCAGGTTACAATAGATAAGAAATACAAGTGAATACATTCTGAAGTTACAATTACATTAACACTCCCTCCTAACTAGGAAGGTATTATCTCGACACAATTTTCATCACTAGTCTTCTTCTCTGGATCTTATTGTCATCCGCATCTCCAAGTCATCTTCATCTTCAAGTCATATTTATCTTCATGCCATCTTCATTTCTGGATCTGGATCATCACTCGATCTGGATCATCATCACTAGACATCATCACTGGATCTGGATCATCACTGCTAGATTTGGATCATCACTCGATATGGATCATCACTACTGGATTTGGATCAACACTTGATATGGATCTCTCGGAGTCATCATAACTGGATCTAGATCATGGCTCGATATGGATCTCCTCTTGTCATCGTCATATGTGCTATCTCATGATTCTTCTCGTCATAGGAATTTCTACAAAGCCAGCCTTCTTTCATGTTGGTTGTAGGCCTAGCCATCATGTAGAGTCTTCTTCAGCGCTTATATCTAACCTACATATCAGAATGTCTCACCCAACACTTACATCTGACCTACTCATCAGAAAGGCATGCCCAACACTCACATCTGATCATGTAGGAGCCTACAATCACATCAAAAAGGGATAGCACTCACATTCACCAGCATGATAGGACATAACTATCATCTGTGAAAAGGATTCAGCACTTATATCTGACCAGGTAGGAACCAAATCCTACACCCTTGTCAGAAAGGAATACACTCACATATGACCTAGTAGGAACCAAATCCTACACCCTCGCTAGAATGGCCCCCAGTCCCAGACTGAGCTACCTGGTAATGGACCACGTGCCTCCATTCTCCCGGAGAATGGAAGTTTCCCTTATATCTGACCTAGCAGGAACCAAATCCTACACCCTTGCGAGAATGACCTGCACTCACATCTGACCTGGTAGGAACCAAATCATACACCCTTGCCAGAATGGCCCCTAGTCCCAAAATGAGCTACCTGGTAATGGACTAGGTGCCTCCACTCTCCCAGAGAGTGGCAGTTTCCCTTACATCTAACCTACTTGTCAGAATGTCTAGCACTCATATCTGACATGAGAGGAACCTAATCCTTTAGCCATGATAGAATGGCTTAGCCCTTACATCTGACCTGCTCGTCAGAATGGATCTCTCAGTCCCAGACTGAGTGTTCCTAGTAATTGACCAGGTACCTCCATTCCCAAAATGGAAGTCAACACTCATATCTTACATGGAAGGAACCAAATCCTCTCACCATGATAGAATGGATTAGCCCTTACATCTGACCTACTCGTCAGAATGGCTTCTGGACTCGTCACTTCCCCTTGGAAGGGACCTCAATCTGGAGAACACCAAGCTTCTCCGTGAAGTACTCAAACTTCACTCTGGCCAATGGCTTCATCAACACATCAAATATCTGATCGTCTGTCACAACATACTGGATATTCACTGCTCCCCTCTACACCATATCCCTGATATAGTGATACTTGATATTGATATGCTTTGACTTGTCATGGAACATTAGATTCTCTAACAACTTCACATAACTCTAGTTGTCTCAATGTATACAAGTAGCATCCAACTGGAGATCAAATAAATCAGACAGTAGCTTCCTCAGCCATACTGCCTCACAACTAGCTGAACAAGCTGCAACATACTCTACTTCAGTTGTACTTAGTGCCACACAGGATTGCTTCCTGCTAAACCAGGAGATCACACGTAATCCCATACTGAATAAAAACCCTAAAGTGCTCTTCCTATCAATGGCACTGCCTTCCCAATCTGAATCAACATAACCCTCCAGGTTAATCTTATGATTCGCATCGTGCTTGAGCCCATAATCAATTGTACCCCTCAGGTACCTCAGAATATGCTTTGCAACAATCAAGTGAACATTTCTTGGATCTGTCAAGAACTGGATCAAGGTGTTCATAGCAAAGCAAATGTCTAGTCTCATGTTTGTCAGGTACATCAAGGACCCAATCATCTAACGATACATCGTAGTATCAACCGACTCTTATGAAGCATCGCTCAATAGCTTCAGGTTCAATTCCATAGGTGTGGTCATGGCTTTGTAGTCCATCATCCCAAACCTCTTTAGGATCTCTACTGCATACTTCCCTTGTCCAAGGAAGATTCCATATGCACTCTGCCATACCTCCATGCCTAGAAAATAATGCATCATACCCAAGTCCTTCATTTTGAACTTGGTAGCAAGCTTTCTCTTCATATCAGCAATCAACCCATCCATACCTATCACAAATAGACCATCTGCATACAGTAGAAACATCATTGGGTTGCCATATTCAACCTTGTAGTAAAGGTTGGAATCTGCTTTACTCTTGGTAAAGCCCAAACTATATAGAAAGCTATCAATTCTTTCGTACCATGTCCTGGGTGCATGTTTCAAACCGTACAAGGATTTCTTCAATCTACACACATGAGACTCCCTGTCATGCATCTCAAAACCAAGTGGTCGTTCTACATACACTTCCTCTTCCACTACACCAAGAAAGCAGTCTTGACATCCATTTGGTGTATCTTCCATTTCATCACTACAGCCAGAGAAAGTACTGATATGATGGAAGTGTATTTGGCAATAGGTGCAAAGGTTTCTTCATAATCTATTCCTTCTTTTTTAGAGAAACCCTGAGCCACAAATCTTACCTTATATTTTTCAATGCTACCGTCTGCAGCATGTTTGATATTGTAGATCCATTTGGAAGTTACAACTGACTTCCCGTTTGGTCTTGGGACAACATCCCAAACATCATTCTTCTTGATCGATTGGTATTCTTCGATCATAACATCCTTCCATTCTTTCCATTCTACCGCTTCTTCATAACTGGAAGGTTATTTATCAATGAAATCACATAGTAATGCTACATACCCGGAGTAGGATCTGGTCCTCTTTATTTCTTTATGATTTTCTTCTGGAGCCCCATATCTTTCCGCACTTTGGATAAGTTCTCATACCCAAGCAGGTTTCCCCTTATGAGGATTCTTTTCTAGAGGTGGATCTACAGGTCTTTGTGGTTCTTCAAATTCTTGATCTTATTCTTGATTTTCTTCGTTCATGGTTGTATCATGAATTCTAAGTGCTTATGCTTCTTCAGGTTCTTCAGTATGTCTCTTTCTAGATTTGTTGCAAGCTATGTCTTCATCAAATGTCACATCCCTGCTGATGTCAATCTTCTTGTATCCTGGAAAATATATTCTGTAAGCTTTCGAGCTTTCAGAGTATCCCACAAATATACCCTTCTTTCCTGAAGGATCTAATTTTGTTCTCTTCTCTTTTGGAATGTGTATGTACATAGGACAGCCGAATATTTTGAGATGGCTGACTTCTGGTTTCTTTCCAGAGAAGACTTCTTTAGGAGTCTTGTTCTCGAGTACTCTATGTGGAGTACGGTTCTGTACATACACTATTGTTCTGGCAGCTTCCACCCAAATATGCATAGGAAGGTCTTGATCATGAAGCATTGCTCTTGTAGCTTCCATGATATTTATATTCGTCCTCTCTGCAATCCCATTCTGTTGTGGATTATAAGGAGTGGACAAATCCCTCTTAATCCATGATTCTTTACATAGGTCTTTGAATTCATTTGAAGTGAATTCTCTGCCATTATCTGATCGAAAGGTCTTGATCTTCTTTTCAGTGTGGTTCTCGATCAAGGATTTGAATTCCTTGAACTTGCTGAATACTTCGTCTTTGTTCTTCATGAAGTAGACCCATGTCTTCCTAGAAAATTCATTAATAAAAGAAACATAATATGCATACCCGCTTAGTGAGATTGATGACATAGGACCGCATACATCAGAGTGGATGATTTCCAAGATTCCTTTTGCTTTGCTTTCGCTGCTTGGAAATGTCTTCTTTGTATTCCTTCCTTTCGCACATCCTTTGCAAACCCCATCATGTTTTTCTTGGATTTCTGGAATACCTTCAACAACTTTGCTTGCAAGTGGTAGTGCTCTGTAATGCACATGTGAAAGCCTTCTATGCCAAAGTTCACTTGGCTCTACTGTGTCATGGACCAAGGCTTGTTTTGGATGGCCCTTTAATTTGTACAATCCTCCTTCTTGTTCTCCAATCACCACCGCATCATTGATAGTCTTTCATTTTGGCCACATGATGACTTGACCATCTATGAATGCAACCTGCATTTCTTTTGCATATAATGCTGAGATGGAGAGAAGGTTCTTATTGAGTCCTAGCACAAACAATACTTCCTTCATTGTCAGATACTTTCCAGAGTCTAGCTTATAGGAATATTCCCCACTACCTTTTATTGGATATTGGTAGTCATCTCCTAGCTTCACCTTGTGAGGTGATTCATGTTCTGACAGTCTCACAAAGGATTCCTTGAATCCTGTCATATGTTTGGAAGCCCCGCTATCTCTAAGCCAATCATTGCTTCCATGAGTAATGTTTCCTGTGAGAGTGGAAATCAAAACATATTCATCGTTGCTTGAAGAATCTTCACTTTCATATTTGGTTCTTTTCTTGGATGGTTCATCATCCTCTGCAGCATGAGCATGATGTCTTCTTTTGTTGCTCCTTTTTGTTAGTTTTTTTTCTTAGGACAATTTCTATCATAATGTCCTGATTCATCACATGTATAACATATGATCCTAGACAAATATTTTCTAGTGTTATCTTTGTGACGGTGCTTACCTTTGGAGTGATGAGATCTTCTTTTGGTTGAATTGGAGTGTACCATGAGAGCTTGATCTTCACTTCCCATATTTTCTTCTCGAGCTTCTATTCGAGCTTCTTCTTGAGATAACTCTTCCCATAGTCTGTTGAAATTGACTAACTTATTTCTAGCACATATCCCTTGGATGAAAGAATCCCATGTCCTAGGAAGGCCATTCAAGGTAGTCATCAAAATATTTTCATTGTCCACTTCTTCATCTACTGCTTCTAGTTGTTCCTTGACCTAAGAAACTCTTGTGAAGTAAGACTAGATTATTTCTACATTTTGAATCTTCACATTCTTTAGTTGGTTTCTTAGAGTCATCTTCCAGTTTATGTTCTTCCCTTCAAACAATTTGGTTAGGACATCAAACATAGCTTTCGGTGTCTTTAGGGAGGACACCTGTGGTATGAGATGATCCTTGATAGAATCAGCAATGATTCTCTTTGTCATAACCAACTTCTTCTTATGCAAGGCCTTAGCCTCATCTCCCTCTGGAACCGGAACCTCCTCATGGATGTAGGAGTCTAACTCATACTCTTCCAGGACTAGGGAGATCCTATACTTCCACGCTCGGAAGTTATCAACTCCCTCAATCTTTTCATCAAGCTTGGTATGATGAGACATCTTAACTGAGAAACTCAAATGGAAATACAAAATATTTTAGATCTTACTAGGTCAAGATGTCAAATCTGAATTTTGAGCTGAAATCCTGTAGAGCTGGTTCAGGAGCAAATTAGGGTTTTGCTTTTTTGGATTTATGTCTAACCAAATTCTTTGAAATTGATCCCTAACTTCGATTTTGGGGAGGAGATCAATCCAAGCATGGGCTCACTGAAAAATTCCTCTTCTGTGAAAGCCCTAATTTTCGACAGTAGTGTCGGGTCCAAAACTAAAAAACCTCAGAATTGGATTCTGCTTTGACAGAAAGATGCACCCTAAGGAGGAGAGTTATTCCACCTTACTTTTGCTGAAAACTTGTGGAGAGAGATCCACAAAGTAGGAAGCCCTAGTTCCCGCAGCTGCACAGTGTCTTCTTCTCAGGTTAGCTCTGATACCATGTTAGTTTTTCAACATTCAAGCTAGCATTATGTTAGGATCTTTAACTGAGAGAACAACAAGTACAACAATCAAACACAAGAGACAATGAACACAGTGTTTTTCCTCGAGGAAACCATAAATGGAGAAAACCCCATAACTTCTTCAAAGATAGAATCAACACAAAATGTAAAACCCCAAAACAATAAGATGATCTCTCGATAGCAGTAACCTTCTTCTTGTCTATCCCTAGTGTCTTCTCCTTCCTCAACTATGAGCTACACTTTAGTGTGTTTGTGATGTGTGCTAAATAGAGATTCCAACTCTCTTTTTATACTAATCCAGGCATGACTAAAACCCTACTAGGGATGACCTTTCTAGGAGAGTCTAATAACCCTAGTGCCCCAGAATTGCGAGGACTTTAACCCTTAGATAATAGGAGGGTTACCCATAATGACTTGACATGACTTGTTTACATTATAGATCTTCGTGATCGGAACATCAGGGCATGACATGACATGATAACATCCCGAAATAAACATCGGGTTGCAATAGATAAGAAATACAAGTGAATACATTCCGAAGTTACAATTACATTAACAAGTTGAGCTTCAGTCCCAGTTTGAAATTCCTAGTAATTGACCAGGTGCCTCCATTCTCCCAGAGAATAGCATCTCAACACTTAAGCTAAGCTTCAGTCCTAGACTGAAATTCCTGGTAACTGACCAGGTGCCACCATTCAGAGAATGACATTCAACACTTATATCTGATCATGTGAGAATACATCTCACAGTCACCTTAGAATGTCTTAACACTCACATCTGACCATGGAAGGAACCAATCCTCTCACCATGATAGAATGGCTCAGCCCTTACATATGACCATGGAAGGAACCAATACTCTCACCATGTCAAAATGTCTCATGGACTCATCACTTCCTCTTGGAAGGAACCTCGATCTGGAGAACGCCAAGCTTCTTCCTGAAATACTCAAACTTCACTCTGGCCATTTCTAGCATAGAATCACATCCGGGCTGATTACATCCAAGGATAACCTACGGTCTTCACCAGGACCTATTATATCCAAGGAAAACCTACATGACCATTTACGTCTGAGCAACCTACAAGCTTCACCAGGATTTATGCTCAGACAACCTATCTCACCAGATATATTAGAACTCCCTCTTTTGAGAGATCTCGATCTGGATCACATACTGGAGCTTCACTGCCCCCCTCTAATCTCATAGTAAAGTATCTCCTCAAAGTGCTCTTCCTATGAATGACACTCCCTACCCAATATGAATCCACATAACCCTCCACATTAATATTTTGATTCGTATCATACTTGATCCCATACTCAACTATACCCTTCAGGTACCTCACTGCATGCTTTGCAACCTTAATGAGTTCATCTTTTCTGTCAGGAACAAGTCATCGACATATAACAGGAGCATCACTGTCCTTCCAGCTTCAACCTTGAAGAAAAGGTTGGAATCCGCTTTACTCTCAGTAAATCCTAAAGTCATCAGTAAGCTATCCATCCTATCATACAATGTCTAACCTCAGGATCTTCTGCAGTCACTCCTTCTAAAGCGGAGCATCATTCTCCCTCTGCCTTTCGTACTTTATGCATTGAAACATTCTGTACTTGAGTGACAAGTAGCTTCATTTGATACTATTATTCTATGTATCTATATTGGATACCAAGATCCTCTATCTTGAACCTTTTCAAAAGTTCTTGTCGCACCCATCTGTGAACTTATCATCATCTATAGGATTTCCTCTTCAACCTTGTAGCAAAGGTTAACATATTCATCACTCTAGGTGATATTCAAGCTCCTCATGTATGTGTTATCCCATGGGTGCCTTCTGAGCTTGTACAATACCTTCTTTCATTTGCATACATGATTTTGCCTGTCATGTGTCTTAACTTCTGGTGGTTGCAAATGTCTCTTCATAGTCTATGCCTTCTTTCCGTGAGAAGCCTCGTGCTATGAGTCCTGCCTTGTATGATGTTTCCATCTACTGTATGCTGGGTCTTTGTAGATCCATATGGAACATACTATGGAATTCCCTTTAGGTCTTGATGCTACATCCTAGACATCATTCTTCATGAACTAGTATTCTCCTTCCCTTTCTTTCGTAACTAGAAGGATCTACATCAATGATGTCGCTCAACAGTGTCACATAACTACACTGTGTTTGAGGCCTCTTTAATTCTTTGAAAGTGTCATCATCTTCTTCTTTATCTGTCATCACTTATTTTTCGGAACAAGTCTCATCCTTCTTTTCTTGAAGGTGATTATGTATGTGATCTTTCCTACAAGTCAAATGCATTTGTATGGTTAGAAACATTTCATAAGGAATATTCATAATGGAAAATTCTTATGCATAAATATTTGATCATGCAACTATTCTAGCCAATACAATATTCATCCATATCTCACGGAAACTTTCTAGATGCCTTCCATCTCTACCAGGACAACATTGAGATTGTGCACTAATCCAATATGTTAGCAAAAAGGTTTCATTCTAGATAAGTAGCAATGGAGAGTTGTATAACACCATGAGCTACTTACCCATCACATGCATATACTGCCATTAATGCAAACATTCTATCATGCATAATACATCAACTGAATATAAACAAATGCATAGCAAAATAATTTCATGAGATGACAATGAAATACTTATCTTTATTTGTTTCATGCGTAGACTCTTTCTTGAGCCTTCAAATTCATCATCTTATTTATTCATAATAGCATCATTTCTTATCCAAATTCTAATATGGATAAGAGGTTGAGTTCTTCATATTCCTCATCGCTTGAGGGATCTTCTTTGGATGGTGAGAGCTTGATCTTCAGTTGCTCCCATCTTCTCTTCTCTTATTATGAGTCGAGCTTCTTCTTCTTCCTAGAATTTGCTAAGAGTAATCATTTCCTTCTGGCACACATTCCTTGAATGAATGAATCCCATGATCTTGGGAGGCCATTCAAGGTAGTTATCACAACTTCTGCATTCTCCACTTCTTCTTCTACTGCTTCAGGTTATTCTTTGATTTGAGATACCCTTGTAAAGTATGAATGTATGGTCTTAGCATTCAAGATATTCACATTATTCAATTGGTTTCTCTTTCAGTGTCTTTAGGGAATAAACTTTTGGTATAAGGTGATCCATGATTGAATTAGCAATGATCTTCTTCGCCTTGACCAAGTTCTTCTGGTGTAAGGCTTTTAGCCTCATTTCCCTCTGGAACTGGAACATCTCCACTTATGTAGGTGTCCAATTCATTTTATTCAGAGAGATCATATAATTCCATGCTTGGAATTTGTCAAATTCACCAAGCTTATCATCAAGCTAATGTGATAGATCACTTTGAAATGAGAACCTCAAATGAAAATAGCAAAACATTAGATCTTACCAATTTGAGGTGTTCATCCTGGTTCCGAAGCTGGCTGATCTAGGGTTTGTCAGAGAAACCATAATTCTCAAACCTTGGAATATTTCATATCTGATTAGATAGAAATATATACATCTTCAATGTGAGCTGTCCAATGTACTCCTTTTCTAAAAACAGTGGAGGGAATCTCCCAGAACAGGAAGCCCTAGTTTTCCAATTTCTTCTGCAGAAATGCATGATACTGATTCTAAGGTATCTCTACAATTATGACTCCTCTATGTCTAAAAATTATCAATTAGGTAGCCTCTCCTATCCCTGTTCCAAAACCATAGGTTTCATCATAATTGGTTTCACCAATTAGGAGTTATGAGTGGTTTCCCAACGTGACTTGTTTCAGGACTGTTTAGAATAGAGATGTTGTATGGACTACCATGTGTCACTTTTTTATATTTGAGGTCTGAAAATTTTACCACAGAAATTTCAGTTCATTCCCTTTCTATAAATTCTTAATAAATGTCATTTGGACCTCTGTAGCCCGAGATATAGTGATTCTCCCTAGGTGTCCTGTTTAGGGATGAATCATGGGAGAGGTTGGAACCCTAACTTGGAGGAATCATATCTCTGAGAATATAGCGAACATAAATCTGAAACTTGGATACAGTGTACATCAAGAATGTATATTCAACTTGTGAAAGTTTCGGCCCCTAATACTTCTGTAATTCCGATATATAGCGAATGTACCAAAACTTATCAGTTTTAGTATTTTGGGTTTTTCCATCCTGAGGTCAAACTAGGGTTTAAATTTCCTGGAGTTACATCCAACCAAAAATATTGACCCAGGTATCTAAAATTTGATTTTGATGAGCTATACTGGGCTTACTCAAAAATTCCTCTTCTGTAAAAAGCCCTAATTTCCCGCACCAAAAACTGAAAATGCTCGGAATCGAATTCCTCTTCGATAGAAAGATGCGCCCTTCAATGGAGAGTCAGCTTAGCATATTTTTGCTGATGGATTGCGGAGAGAGACCCAAAAAGTAAGAATCCCTAGCTTCTATAGCTGCATAATGTATTCTTCTCAGGTTAGCTCTGATACCATGTTATATTTTTATCATTTAAGAAATATGATCTTAGGATCTTATCTGAGAGAATAACATGCACAACAATAAACAAAAGAGACAAGAGACACAAATAATTTTTCTTCGGGGAAACCATAAAGGAGAAAACCCTGCAAATTCCTCAGAGATACAATGAGCACCAATGGAAACTGTAAAACCTGAAAACATAAAGATGATATCCAACAGCTTGTTCTCTCTCTCACACTTGAGAGAACTTCTCCTCTCTCACTCATGCACCCCAGTGAGTGAGTGTGTGTATGATAAATAGATAGTTTCACTCTCTATTTATATTCTTTCATTCACTTAGTGTCCACTTCAACATGTCGGCCCAACTTAACAATTACTTACTAGGTTCGACATCTCTAGGAGAGTCTAATAACCCTAGTGCCCCACAACTGTGGGGACTTTGCCCTCCGATCAACAAGGAGGGTTAACCTTGACACAATTATTGGGACTATTGCCCCGAATTACAATGGAGGGTTAACCTCAATGACTTTACATGACTTTTTTACATCATTGAATCTCCCGATCGAAACATCAGGGCATGGCATGACTCAATTACATTATAGATACTTCCCAGAATAAACATCAGGGTACAATACATAATATATACAAGTGAATACATTCTGAAGTTACAAATACATCAACATGGAAAAACCAAATTATGGGACACATAGGGAAATAATCAGTCCAAACCATAGAAAGTGATTGGAAAAATCCAAAATTAGTGGTACTGAATTCTTCAAGCTCAACCCAAACCAACAACAAAAATGTTTTTAATAAAACAATCCAAAAATATGGTCAAACATGCTCGCAAATTCATGTTGTTTTTTATCAAAACTTATTCTAAGAGGATCATAAAATCCAGTCGACTATCCATTGGCCACAAATATTATTAGTAATAAAAAGTCAATAGATTACTTGAAGAATACCAATATGTGTAACCATTATATTGGTAGGTAAAAAAATCCATTGATCTTGTTTCTAGTTCTTCATTACCAAATGCATTTGTTTATAGAAGTTCTATTTTATAGAATAAAGAAATATGTAGACAAATTCAAGGCTTGATAAAAAAAAGGAAATATTCCACCGAACTCATCTTTTTATTGAAGTTCAATAAGTCCATTCCCTAATAAATATGGGACATGATGCATGTGCATTGACTACAGGGCCCTCAATAATATTTGATTAAATAATTGGTATCCTCCTCCTATAATAGATTATTTGAAGATGCTAAATTATTTATTGAATTCGACCTCAAGCCAAGATATCATCAAACTCCCATAGAGTCCTTAGATATATGGAATACTACTTTCAAAACCAAGGAATTTCTATTTGAATTGTTAGTCATTCCTTTTGGTTTAACTAATGAATTGGAAATTCTTATGGGATATATAGATGATGTTATTATACCTTTTGCAATAAAATGCGTCATTATTTATCTAGATGACATCCTGATTTTCAACAAATGGTGGGAAGAACATTTAGATAAGCTTCAACTAGTGCTTAACACTCTCAAACATCACAAACTCTATTTTAACTTGGATAAATGGTCTTTTGACATGAAGAATAGTAAATACTTGCATTATGTGATTGATTCAGAAAGCATTCATGTTGAATCGAATGAATCTCTCCAAGAAATATTCACAAACTAAGAAGTTTCATTGGTTTAACAAATATTTCATTAAATTTGAGAAAATTCTATAACGAGGACTTCATCAAGATTTAGTTTTTTGTAAATATTTAAATAAGGGAGGTGGACAAATATTTTTCAAATGGACCATAGCACAATAAAAAATCATTTAAAAAACTCAAGGAAAAGATTTGCACAACTCTAGTACTTCTTCTACCTAATTTGCATCAATAATTTCAAATTGAGAATGACACATCAAACTATGCCATGGTCATTGTGATCACTCAAGCATAACATCCAGGTGCATTCTATTCATAAAATTTCACTGGTGATATTCACAAGTATTTGAATTATGAAAGGGAACTACATGCCATTGTATAAGCACTTAGTAAATGGAGACACTACATTTTAGGCAATGAAATGGTGATTCATAAAGACCATAATCATCTACAATTCGATCCATAATAGTATAAGCTATAGAGGATGAGAGAAATCAAGTGGATTAGTTACCTACAACAATTTTAGTTGGTAAATAAGCATCATAAAGGAAAAGCCAAGGTTAGAGCTAATTGCCTTATCTATCCACCAGTCACCTCACTTCTTACAGTGTTAAGTATGCATGGTTATCACACCATTACTTGTACTCAAATATATGAACAAGACACTAAATTATCCTTTGTGTATAGAGAACTCTAGAAAGGTTAGTTGATTTCTTTCGAATACCACATGAAGGAAAAATTCTTTACAAGATTGTATATCTTTGTGTACCTCTAGGTGAGAAAAAAAATAAGCTCATTTAGGATGCACATTACAACAAAATAACATGTCATTTTGGAGTGGAAATCACTCTCATATTAATCTATATGCATTTCTATTATCCTTTACTCAAGATGAATGTCGACAAGTATATCAAGTCATGCATGGTTTGTGCCAATGTCACCAAGCCATCAAATCAATGATAGGGTTTGTATACACCATTTTCCATTCCAAGTTGACCATGGGAATCCATTTTCTTGGACTACTTAAATACATACCTATCACCAAACACCATCATTATATATCCTTGGTAGTGGTTGATATATTATCTAGAATGGCCACCCTCACTCCTTTCTAGAAGACTACAAGGCCACAAGAGTCTTGTCAACTCTTATTTGAGAATTTTTGGAAACACTATGGATTACTGAATACAATCATTTGTGACAAATATTCCATATTTTTTAAAAGTTTATGGGAAAAACTATGGCAACAACTCGACACACAACTATCTATGTTGATTTCATTCCATCCTTAGACCTATTGAAAAAAAGTTGTGAATTGGATGGTTGTAAAATTTATTTGCATGCATAACCACAAGAATCATGGAATATGGTATGAAAGTCTCTCATATATCTAACATAGCTATATCCGAGCACAACATAATTCAACATATATGACTCCAGTTGAACTAGTCTATTATGGATGTTTTCCTTTAGTTCCTATCAATTTAGTTAGTTGACTGAATAGTATGATCACGACATACCATGAACAATGAGAAGTTGAAAACACCCAATTTCAAGGATAGGGTTTGTGATATTCAGAAACAAGCATAGGATATGATGCAACTAGCTAGTGATAAATCCAATGCCTAACCTTGCATACATCGTATTCCTCATTCATTCAAAATTGGGGATAATGTCAGGTGCATCTCAAGAAAGAAATATTCAATGGACCACACATACATGTGAATGCTTTATGATATGATCCTGACACCATTCTCGAGAAAATTAGGGGAAATGACTTTAAGCTCAAGATTCCAACATACCCAGGTTTGCATATTGTATTCAATGTAAACTTGCTTCGACCATATTTTCCACCATTGTTGGAATTTATTGAATTACATCCAACAAATACCAAATATATACATATATATGTTCAAGATACTATTTCCATTGACACCATTATCAGAAAGAAACCATGCCGTACATGGATGCAAAGAATTATGTTGTTTTAGGTGGAAAAAGAAGGACAAATTCAAGCTCATGGAAAGTAGTATTCTCTCACTAAATTAGAGCACAAGTTTTCTCATATTCTTAAGCAAAAATGGGCACCCTTTCCAGTTAATGGGAAAGGTATGATCCATTGAAGGACTTGAATGGAACCATCAACTAGTGCCTAGTCCTAGTCAAGTCCTTTGTCAAATCTAATTCACATTGACTGAGTTGAACCTATGGATTACTTGATCCATCGAATTGGTTCACCCCATAATATGTCGAATCAGCCAAACGACATAATATTATGCAAGATTCATTCACCATACATGCCCCACAATATTTGATGATTCAAACAAATGTCATCCTCCATATTGAGCAATTAGAATAAATTTGGAATATGTCATCAATGTGGAAATGATATATATTTATATTCTTCTTGTCAAAAAATGGGAAGAGGATGGTTATAGTATCCTTAATCAAATTGCAATTGCTTCTTTGTAACTGAAACACAGTAGGTAGGAACCCAAGTTTCCCTCATATATATATATATACATGTGTGTGCGTTTAAGCTTGAATATTAAAGGGTTACTTAAGAAAAATAGAGATCACAACACATCATTCACACATAAACATAGAGATTTACCCTGGAAACACTTAACCGGGAAAACTAGAAAGCCTTAAAGCCACACCTCCTATTTTCTCTTCATTACATTATGAAATCCTCACAATAAAAAATATAGGTACTCTGCAACATCCAAATACCCTAATCCATTAACCCGGATTAGAAAAAGACTCCAATCCCTTAACCGGGATTAAGTTACATATTTTTAGATAAATTCAAAAAATAGCCACTAACAACTATAAATAGCCATAAAATATATAAATATCCAAATAATATAACATATACCCAACATATTTCACTAAGACAAGTCTTGAAAGAGAAGCATCAGTTGTTTTCTCATGGTTCTTTCATTCAACCTCAATTTCTGTAAACAAGTCTTTCGAGTCAGTGCACCTTGATACATGGTTTTCTTACATATTTAAGAGACCAATGTATTATATAGGAGGTGGAAAATCATTTATCGCACATGTGTTATGGGATGTAGTTCTTCCATACCTCTAGCTATATAATTCAGGTGAAAGAGACCCTTTTGGGTATGTTTAGAATTATATTCTTATGTAATTGTAAATCTATTATAAGTATAGGTGGAGTGAAGTTCAAGTGTAATATTGGATATTTCTAAAGAATACAAATACAATACCTTCTCATGGGTGTTTCCCCATCTGGTGTTTTACCATATCTATCTGGTGTATCATTCTTCGATATTGTCCCTTGCTTATTACTTTGATTATATTATGCTTGTATAGATACAAGGCTAGACTAGTATATTCTTTCTATTGATTTACTTGTCAGTAAATGTGTTTCTGAATTTTTATTGCATATTTCTCAATATGTTAACAAGAGTACCCCCTTAATAAAAATGAAATCTGTGGTACTTGTGCATAAAATAATCCAACAGATAGCTACCCTTCTTTATCAGGACTTGAGGCAGTTTACCAAGGATATAATGAGACAACAGAACAACTTTGCATGTTTGCACCACGAAGACCTTGGAATCTTTTCCCAACATGTATGACATCAAATACAATGAAAACAAATTCTCCTTATTTTTGTTGCTAACAATACACATCCCTAACTTGGAACTCCTATATGACTTGGTGATCATGGCCTCCACTACAAATGCAAAGCCAACCTTGGCAACAAGGATGGATAGAAGCTCATTTTTGGAAGGTTCTTAAGAAAATATATCCTACCATCACTGAAGGAGAACTAGAGGAGGAAATTATTGATTAGTAAGACTAGGATGATACCCAAGTAATATAAAAGCTCCCTCTAAGCATAGAGTAACCTGAAGCATCTAGAAATCCTCCCTATTCAAAGAGGTTTACTTTGGAGAAGCCAATAGTTCACTCTAAATTTTATTTAATCTTTAAGTTGAGGAAATTTTGTGTCAGAATTATCTTACTCCAAGCCATGAAATATATTCCTATATATGGAAAAATAGTTATTGAATTATGAGTCAAAAATCCAAGAATGAAGAAAGTAGATCCATTAACTATCCAATTTGTTGGAAGACTCCAAGAGATTTGATGTCAAGACAAGTTTTCATGAGTAAATATGTAGATCCTGTCACTCCTTTGGTTTCTTTCCACATAAAAAATATCCCCATTCTTAACACCTTGATTTACCTAGGAGATATAATCGATATCATGACCAAATACAACATGGAACAATTACAATTGTACAATATCCACCCTACACCCACAGTTCTGGAACTAACAAACAGATCTAAAATATAACCTAAGGGTGTGTTAGATGACAGTGTTGTTTCTTTAGATTCCATAGGATTGTCCTATTTATTTTGTTTTCTTACAACCCAAGTCCGATTTAGGAGGACACCCATTAATCCTAGGGAGACCCTAGTTAGCCATTGCAGATACATTTATTGATTGCAGGTATGGGGATATGATTATATCACATGAAAATTTAGTCAAAAGGTAACTCTTTATCCACCTGTGAATTCTTTAATGAAACTAGATGATAATTTGTGGATTTATAATGAAAATACTGATAAATACTTTATATAGCATGTTTGTATTATAGACCAAGCTATGAATTTCTAGGATAACACTAAAGAGGACCAAATTCATAATATTTTTGTCAACTTCGGTCTTTTTCAATAATTAGGTTCATATTCTCTCTGTTTTATCATATTTTGAGAATATATTTTCAAGAAAATTGTGACCTATAGAACTTTTCATCACTGCATAACCTAACGTCAACCATAAACTCCATTTCAAATTTGTTAATATGCCTTTTGAAATCACTCCAGGAAAATTTATTAATACCAATTCTATGTTGATGCCACATGGATGTTTCTTATGGTGCATCATTAGGTAAAAATTTAATCACCAGTAGCCATGTATCTTTGGATAGTGAGGCCATGAATATCTGGCTATTAATGAATGATACATTCACATCCTAGAGGTGAATGGCCTTGCAGTGGTAAAGACTCTCCTAGTCATATGGTGTGGAGAGTTGACACTGGGGTTCTCTCACATTGCATATTCTCGTAATAGATTAATCTATTATATAATAGAGTGTATGCATCATTTATTTTATTAGTGTATTTCATCCCCTTGTGAAATATACAAGTCTAGCTTAATGTTGAATTTGACATGAGCACTATTAAGTGACTAGGACTTCCTACTGTGGGTCAAATAAACATTAGGGATATCTTCTATGAGGAGATGTGCATGTGATGGATAATTATAAAATAAATAAGGATAATGTTTCTATCTAAAATATATTTTGTGCACTTCAATTGGCATCGGGTTTTCTATAAACAGTTTAGCTTTCAGAATTCTATTATTATTTTGTTGTTTACATTTTATGTTGTAAATCCAGAATTGAATCAAATAGCTAAGAGTTCAAAATCTAGATTGAATCAAATAGATAAAATTTGAGTTTGTTGTGTATGTTTCTTTAATGTATCTAAAATATATTTTGTGCACTTCAATTGGCATAATAATAAATTCGTTCGTTCAACAAAATTGTACAACTCTTTTGTGTTTACTATAGGTGAAATTTTGGTATTTAATTTCTGATGTGTTTAATGTGGGTGAAATTTTGTCTCTCATTTCCAATTTAGGCCCATCCCATATATTCAAGAATACAAAACAAATTAGATTATGGATTATGCAACTATACCAGACATGATTATAAGGTGCATAAGGTTATTATTGCTAACTATAGAGTATGCATGATATCTTAGGATATGCATGAGATATTTCAAACAATTGGCTGTACAAAACAAATTGCATTATGGATTATGCAACTATACTAAACATGATTACAAGCTGCCTAAGGTTATCATTGTCAATTCTAGAGTATGCATGATATCTTAGGATAGGCATGAGATATTTCAAACAATTGGTTGAAATATTGTGACCAAGATTATTCTTCCATGAATCCCTCATAATTTGTGGGAGGAAATTGATGAAAATATCCATGCATTGGATTCTTAGGATAATTTCCTCATTCATTTTGTAGGATGTTATGAAGACAATGCACACTGGTCAAACAAATCAGAGTAGAATAATTACAATAGTTGGTTTTGGTTTTAGGAAAAGAAGACTCACCACCATTTTCAGTTTTTATTATGACAATATTGTGCATTAATCTTGTAAGGAAGAAAAAAACATGAAGATCTTAATCATAAGGTTGGCGAAATCATCAAGTAAAATTCCACGAATTACCCACTATTCATGTAACATCATGAACGTTATGGACAACTATATAAGAATGCATTTGATTATGCTGATGTGTTCGGATGTTAAAGTAACATGGGAAGGGATTCCTTTACTTATGCTTAATATCATTGTTGAATGACTAAATAGGGTTAAATTCTTATATGTGAATGTTACCAGGGTGTGACAAAGACATGAATCCTAATATATGACAATAGTGCTTGTAATTGTTTGAATGTATTTATGTTTTGTTTGATCACCTTGTGTGAATGTTTGTTTGTTCTAATAATGCATATGTAGTAAATGATACTCCAATGTATTTAATGTGTTTATTATTTAAGTTGATTGACTTAATCTTGTGACATAATTTTAAAATCTTTTCATATGTTTTTGTGATTGTATGCATGAGTAATCATAGTTTGTTTGGATAAATGAAAGATTTTTCAAGGATAATAGATTTCAGATATCAATGTCTTGGATTGGAAATCAGTGCAATCCAATAATGGAAACTAAACACTATTTCCAGGAGGAACAAACATTATGAGATGAGTTTCATAATTGTGGAATCTTATTTTTGTAAGAAGCATATTTAAAATTTGGATTTTTTTTTCATGATGATGTCTCATGGTAATTGTATTTGTATGATACAATTGAAATGATGAATCTATATAGTAAGGGAAAATGATGGTTTTTGAGATAAAACATGTGGAAGAATGCTATTGTGTTGAGAGAAAAATCCCTATAACACACCCTAATCACCTTATTCTATGTTTATTATAGAAATCCAGAGGGGCACCTTTGTAGTAAGAATCTAAAGGTTTGCACTCTTCTTGAGCGATAGAGGATTCACACATGATGGATTCCCAAAGGGACTACTTAGTAGGGAAAGGAATTCTCAAACTTGGAGGGTGATTCACTGAAAAGAAGAGGATACTTGAATGACTAGTGTATGGCGAGACATTCATGTTACATGTTAGATAGGATCATGAGTGCATTATATGCATTGATCATGTAAAAAAAACAATGAATTTTGTCTTGTCACTCATTTCCAAATGGAGAAGATACCTATTCATACAATTAAGTATTGGGATAATTGCATAATTTATCTTGGGTTATGAATATATTTGGTTTAGTTAAGAACTTGAAATTTATATATTGGAAATCATATGAATGCCACACTTAATGCATAGAAATTCTTGTAGATATATGTTGGAATCCTAGAATTTTTGGAGGTTTGTCAAGGAAGCGATGAGCATGACATTGCAAATACAAGTGAAGAATGAACACATAAAGTACTATTGAAGAAAAGAGAACACCATGTAAGGTGTTATTCCAAGAGGGAGGGGACATATTGTTCTAGTTTTAACCCTTCGGAAACCTTGATATTGATTTTGTATAGATTGTATGTATTCTATTCATTACTATGTTTGCACCACTAGCATGTGTCGTATACCAATTTTCCCATGTAATAAATAAAATAAGAATGATAATATGTAAACAGTTAAAAGTAAATAGTGTTGGGCATGAGTTTTGATATGTTTTTCACTTTTAGTGATGCCTTTTATTATCTTTACTCTTATTTATCCTTCATATCATTACTCTTGCTATAATTACTTATACTTTCCAAAGGATACATAGAAAAAAACTCAAGAAAGTTAAAAGTAGTAAATTGTCTTTTTTCATGATTTTTTTGTTTTTTTAATAAAGCTGTAGAGTTGGAATTGGTTTTACCAATGATGGTTATAATAGTTCTAGATCTTGTAACCCCAATAAATATCTGGTAATCTATCATTGATTGGAATATTAAGGCTTCTCTAAGAAAAAATATGCCACATGGGTTTTTTTTCTAGATTCCCTGAGATGGTTTTGTGTTGCTCAACAAGTCTCCAAGATAAATGAAGAGAGCATTCTCTCCTAGTCAAACTTCCATTCAAATTTCTTCTTATACATGAACTCCTGTAGAGGTCGAGTTCATTTCTAGGGGGAGAGGGATATTTTCATGTATTACATGTCAAGAAAATATCATGTAGTAATGATATGCAATATATTCTTCATGAACAACAAGATAAACTTATCCGAGGATGTTTAATGTATATCTTGTACTTGGTAATATTTGGTTGTATCAGTTCTACCAACTGATGAAACATGGGAATTGGTTCTGACTTCTAAAATGCCTCCCCATGATTTAAATATGTGATGTGTATGCATATCAAGAAGTCATAAATTGTATGCAGAGAGGAGAAATATTATGTAGATAGTGATTATGTACCTATCAACTCGATTTCCATATTACGAAGGCATTGATGTTTTGAAGTTCTCTTGTAACCATGTCTTAGTACTGTATCTCTTCTTATAGCATAATCCAGCTAGAAAGGCCCCCCTAACCTAGTTTACGTTGCAATATATTTCTTTAGCTAGTCAGTTAAGTGTGTTTTTATTATTATTTCATTTTTAATTTCCTTTACAAGAGTTCTGATTTAGTACTTTAAGTTTTGTATCTTAATAATTTTCTGAATATTATTTGCAAGTTTCCATTACATGTCTTCATATATTTTCATTAACAAGTGTGTTGAGCATCTTCAGAAATCAATTACTCAATGAAGGTTGAAGAACATTTTTGCTCATAATTTATTACAGGTTCAATTGATGTCCTTAAATGAGATGAAAGACCGTGATATATACTTGCAATAACACTTTAATAAACATCAATCCAATGATCAAATATATCTAAGTAGTGTGATTGGTTTATTCTTTTATTGGTTTTCATGATAAGTGTGTGCCTAATTCATTAAGAGCTTCCTGTAATCAAATTGTTTCATTGGGATATAAGTCATTAATGCACTTCCCCTACACACATATTGTTGTTATTTCACAACCTTACCCTCTTGTATTGATAATAAAGTGTAGCAAAATTTGAAGCATATAAATTGTCGTACATGTTTGGGGTTGTTGTTGGGAACTGCTAAAAAGCGATTCCAAAATTGATAGATTTTATTTTTCTAGGTTTGTATTGAATATATTTCTCTTTTTTTGCATTTGACTTCTTTTCATACAAACATTCTAAGGTCCGATGGAGTAGAGACAGTAAGACACAAAAAAACCTCACTATATTATTACTCTAGTGTAATAGCCTAGCACATTCACTTTAGTTAGTACTATTTTCCATTAGATCTAGATTATGTTGTTAATGTATGAATGGGCCTAGATACGATAAAGATGGAGTTTTAGAAGGTAGAAAAAATTCATCTTTTTTATCCTTTCCATCTTGGGGAGTTATAATACCCCCTTCTACTAACCCATTTGCAGGTAACAAAAATTACAAGTGGTAGGAAGACAGTCACTAGAACAGAACTAAGGATAAGATCTGTATCAACAATGGAGACTGTAATTGGACCCAAAATATAATCTAAATTTGATAGAGGAAAACTTGGGAAACTAGAGTTAGAGGCTGAGGACAATCCAATTCAAAAACTAGAATCTCCAGGCTCTAGATACAATGTGTTTGGAGAAAAAATGGCAGAAGAAGAATTATACACAAATGAATAAGGGGAGGCAACCTTTGTATTTTCAACCATGGACTTAACAACTATGGTACAAATGAGAATCATCCCTCCTTCAATTTTACCACAGTTTTACGAAATGATATATGCAAATCGTGACTCTTTCCTTCTTGAATTTGATATTATTTGTAGTAGCTATTCAATTATTATAATGATGCACATAAATCAAACTTTTTCCTGCCACCATTTAGCATGAATAATTATGTTGGTTCATGGGGTTTGAATGAAACACAATTTGTACATGGGATGACAGGCGTAAGACATTTTTGAAGAATATTGAGATTATTGCAAATCTAGGGACTGTTTTTGAAGAAATACTAGGATTATTTCAAAACTAGGGACTATTTTTGAAGAAGAAATCTTTAGTATGACACTAAAATCATGAAAGCATAGAAGACTACCTTGAAATATTTATGTATATATTGCAAATTTCTAAGAAGAACAACCTGGCTTAACACACTACTAAAGCCATCCTATCGAGAGGAATCATAGATGAGTCCATCAACTTGCTTAATTTGATGGGATTAGTTGATGTATCTCAACTAACCTTGTAAGAAATTTGTGAATCATGTAAGATGTATTCTCATGGAAAAGTTAAAAATGCTAAGGGAACAAGAGACACTCTTTCCAAATTTTCCAAATTAGTCATAAGTGGGGTCACTAGGGATGAATTAGGGAACTTGTTAGCGAAATTTAAAATTTCATTCTTGGTACTCAGGTTACAATTAGATACTTTAAATCTTAAAAAGAACCATGAATAAGAGAATGCAACTTTATCCATATTTTACTCTAAATGTAGAAATAAACATTAATTGAAAGAGTTGTTGGAATTTGTAATGTTAATGTTACATGTGTAATGATGTTTAATGTGATGTTATAGATATTATGACTTCTTATTTAGTAAAGGAATACACAATTGCCTCTATATTATTTAAAAATGAGTTATTCCACATGAATCATGGAGTAATACATTGTATAAGGAGGTGGAAACTCATTTACTACACATGTATTATGGGATGTAATTCCTCCATACCTCTAGTTGTACAATAGAGGTGAAGGAGACCCTTCTCAATTTGTTAAAAATTATATTCTTATGTAATTGTAAAAATATGATTAGCATATGTGGAGTGTAGCTGAAGTGTAATATTGGATATTTATGAAGAATAAGAAGAGAAAACCAGTTGGCTCAAAATCCCCAACAACCCAAACCACCTAGACGAAACGCTCCATTACAGATAAATCATCCATGCAAACTATGCAACATCTACAGGCACTATACACATGATTAGTGCCCCTTCATGCGTTGCGCCAAGCAAGTTCTTCAGAATGAATCTCAGTGCGATATCAATGCGACGGTCCCAGCTCAACCCAACCGAACCCAACACCACCATGCCCTCCACCCATGGTGCTCCAGAACCCGTTACCACTCCAAGGGTTAGTAGCAACCGCACCCATGCCCCCACCTGCCCCCACATCCCCTGTTGTGGCCCTGCCTACAGAGACATGAATTCATCACCTGCTAGCCATGAAAACTGATGAGGTCAACTTGTACACTAGAAGTAACCAATATGGGTTCACTACCGAAATCACTAGCCCATCAGCAAAATCCACATCTAACGCCACCAACATACCCCTTCACCTTCATACACCCTCCATCGATGGAACGACCCAAGGACCACGATTCCCTGTGTGGAGAATTGCCAACAACACCATGACTAGTGCTGGTTTGAACTATAGCATCGTTGATGACTTGGCCCAGTCACCTACAACCATGTTCTCTCTCAAGGTGCTTAAAACATGCCTACTACAATGGAAAGCATTGTTATCTGCACTAGGTGTGGTGGAACCCTTCGATTCCAAATTGATCACATTCAATTTGGATCAAGGAGAACCTAGAATGCCATCCACCATCACCTTCAGAATTCAGGTCTCAATCCAGAATTTGGTGGTCCATTGATGCATCGTTGACGAAGGGGCATCCAACTGTGTGATGTCTACATCTGTCTGGAAGAAACTTGGGTCCCTTACCCTTCAACCATCTACCACTACACTTCACGCCTATGATGGTCACCCCACCAAGGCCCAGGGCATTCTCCCGCATGTCCCCATATCACTAGCCGATAAAATGGTGTTGATTGACATAGAGGTGGTCAACGTGCAGTTGGAATATAACCTTATTTTGGGATGAAGTTACAAGTATGCCATGAGATTTGTGGCATCCATTGTGTTCCGCCTTATTATGTTCCCTCATGAAGGGAATATTGTGACGGTGGATCAAGTAACTTACCATGATCTGCAGGGGCCGACTGCACCAGCCAATGTCATCCCCACTGTGAATACTTCCTTTGACAATGTAGCCACTCCCTTATTATTGGCTGTAGGTCCTGGTTTTTTCATCGATACGTCCATGACAGCTTCTTTCTCATTCCCACCTCCCCCACCTGCACCAAGAGAGACTGTGAATTTGTGCATGCTCTCATCCAGCACCATTTTACCCAAACTACATCCACAGCTGCAACCCCATATGAAGATGCAACCTCAACCTCAATCACTACAAAACTATTGGGGCTCATTCCTAATCAACATGATCCTTTTAATTTTTCCTTTTCCTACCATCCGAGATCGTGAGTAAGCCTGTCTTGGCATCCCACAATTTACAGGATTTCACACTAGGAGTTCCTATGTTGTACCTTGAACCACCTACCCTACATATGAGGCCCCAGGATGTGTTGACTCATGTCCAACCAATTGAGATGATGTCACACCCACCTCCTGGTCCATCAAAGACTCCTCTCGTCTCCATGCCTACCCCTCTTTCTCCAACAGAGACTGGGAGCAAGGCCACCAAAACCACAACTTATACCATTTACATGATCTCTAGCACCAATTGCCACTTTGTCTCATTGGCCATGGAATATCAACCTGATATATACTGGCACCACTTACGCGATGACAGAGAGATCTGTAATACTTCCTCTAGTTTTACCCCATTCCCTTTAAACCATAGTGTGGAATCTGTTATTTCATTAAACACCAGATTCCATCACCCTGCCTTGCCAATGAACTTCATCTTGGTAAGGAGGAATACCTCTTTGCTGACTCAAATGATCAAGTCTTGAAGAAGCCGTGCAATGGGCTCCACCTCAAGAGAGTCTATGCATGATATAACCACTATGAGTCCCTTATAGCATAGTTTTTTTTTTTTGCATTGTTTTTTCCATGAGTTGGTGACCCCCTCCAGTAGTAGTTCCATGTCTAGTAGTAGTGACTCCATTTTAAAAATGTGTTGCATTATTTTCATGTGAGCAGGTTGATATGATCCCTGCCCTTGCGCCGCTAGTATGCCACTAGAGGGTGCGGTCCCACACCTATACATGCACACAATATGTCACATGTATGATATAGCTACCACCATGCTAGCATATCATAAAGTCCCTAGACTTGTCCTAGAGGTCGAGGCCTCTCTGTATATCCCCAGTATTCCATATGTATCATCCTCTACAAGGATCAGAAACTGCCACCATTGTGCAAAAAGCTCTCGCGTCAAGAAACAATATTCTAGACTGCCTCCCTCCTTACCAATTCTTTGGGTCATTTCCTAGAGTCACGTTGATTTGTGTACCTCCACACAAATTGCACATTATATGTTGAGCTAGATCTATACCCATAGGCCTCCATTTGGTCTAGTCTTTCCCCTTGCATCACTACACTAGGGGTAGCACCATTAGCTACTAGTCTGAGTCATCCGGAGTCTGTTGGAGACACCCCTCACACCTCCGGGTTCAGTTTTCTATCCTCTGCCTTTTGATGAGACCGTTGTATCATGTTTAATACTTACTTATTTGGAACCTTTATCTAGAGGTCACCTCGATTTTTGTGCCTTTGTTGCATCTATTTGCATGCCTATGTTACATCGATATGCATGCTCTTACCGCAAACCGTCCCATGCATGTATTGGTATTTTCAAGAGCCACCTGCTCCATCCATGCTGCATGGTTTGTCACCTTTGACAACGTTTCATTATCCCACCATGGGGCGCCACTAGTGCCCCCGACTTGGTTGACCATAATGGAGTTTCTGTTAAGCTCTTTTCTGACTCCTAAAAGAGTGAAAATATTGTCAAGTGCCCTTGCTTCCTTTACCACTCGTTAAAGTATAGGAAAGGGCATCTACACAGTCTTATTCATCTCCTTTTGCGAACTGTATAGACTACCACAAAAAATAGACCACCTTGGCACATTCAAGCCAAGAACATTTCCCTTTGCATCCTTTTATACTTTCTCGGGCATTGGGACCAAACTTTACGAAAAGGATCACCACGGGTTGTCTTTAAGCTCTTTTCTAGCCTTCTCATCAAGAAAAAAATTTTGAGCAAAATTGGTTTCATTTATGCTCATAAAAGTATTTGAATGACCGTCTATATAGTATAGGTTTAACTTTTTTCATCCTGATTAGAATACCAACGGTAAAGAAGTCTCCCATCCCCCCAAGGATGGGCGAGCTCTCCTATGTACACTTTTAACCTTTTTCCAGCACAGGAGACTACCAAGAAAAAAGAGACCCCACTAGAGTCTTCTTCATGCTTTCAGACTCTCTAAAAACTGAAGGCACCATCGAGCATTTACTTTCTTGGGCTTGCTAAAAATCCATGAGATCGTACCACAACGGTGTCTCTAGGCACCACCCCATGTGTTACAGTTTGGAAGCATTGTCCCTTTGGATCGCCTTTGTTCAGAGTACTCTACGATGAGTCTTCCTTGGATCCCATGAATATCAAACATATTATCTACCCCACCCCAAGTATTTCCCATCTGCAGTTACATTCCCAGTATAACAACCATGATCTCCCTCCCTTGAGTTAGTTTCATTTGTTGCTAGGTTATCCCTACTGTCCTACTTTGAACAAAGGAAGTTTGAGTCCCCTGTGATTCCCTACCCTTGTTTCCCCATTCAGTGTGTCAGTCCCAAGATTTTCTCACATCGTTGGTTATCTCCGTCGTGCTTATGATCAAGGAAATACCATTTCCTTGGTCAGTTGCAGGTCTCCCTCTGTCGACGACAACACATCTATTCTATAGGATAGACCCAAAGGTCCCTGTATCCTAGTTTCACTAACCTCACTGATGAGTTCCTTGGACGACTTAAGAGGATTCCTTAGTGCCTCTCAGGATGGTTGTGTCTCACATGCTTGACTTCAGCTACATCATCGCACCATTGAGATTCGCACAAGGAATTGGTCTGTGAAGCATTCGGTCGAAGACCCCAATTCTCACCTGACTCTAGCACATTGGTGAGTCTACTAAGGGACCCAGATAGCTTCATGTCCCTTGTGATTTTCAGGTTGCGTTGGAGATAGTGTTCACTGTTTAGAATCCTCAGAAAAATTATTCTATTTAGATTCATGATTGGTGCAGCATATTGTACCACAAAGACTCTGACTCTCCATCAGTGAGTCCTTACAATGATGTCAAACTTCCAGATCCAACAGATCATTAGTTTTGAAGATATTGCATTCCATGAGAATGCCATGGGTTTGATGTTTCATTTCTTTAGATCACTATTGTATCGAGCCTCTCATTGAGGAAACCATTATGTAACAACAGTTGTACATGATTGCCTCTTGCATTTTGGAGCCTTAATCGCATTAATTTTGACATGGTTACGAGCATGGGTATGCCCGCCTCATCCATGTACATGTCACACATTCTTTGTATCTCACCGATTAATGGGAACCAAAATTAATACAAAACCAAAACCCACCATGTCCCAAACGAGGAAGCACCGCTTCTTCACGTATCTCTCCACGATCCCCAAGATCTAATGATGTATGTTGGCAATATGATGAGCTCCTACCCTCACACATCATGGGGAAATATGTTAACACAAAAAAAATCTCATATAGCCTACATCGTGCAAAGGCATCCATGTCCTAACCCATTCCACTCCTACACCCATTTAACCTATGTTTTTCTCTCAAAAAACTCTAAAAATACCGTCGAAGGGCTTAAAACCCCACAAAAGAGCTTAAAAATCTCAAAAAGAGGGATTAGAAAAGGGGTCTAAAACCACTAAAAGGGATTAAAACTCCAAAAGGAGCTAAGAAACAAGTGAAAAGGGCCTAAAACCCTAGGTAGGGCCCAAAACCCTAACCAAGGGCTAAAAACCCTAAAAAGTTGAAAAAAACTATAAATAGAGGTGTAGGGGTCCCCATCACACATGATTCCTCCTCCCTGTTGTTATACTGGCTATGTGAGTACCTTGAGAGACCTTTCACTCTCAAGCTATTTAGCTTCCCCACAACTCCATTCCTCCATTTTCTCATTCACTTGGTGTGTTGAGCCGAAGCTCCACCCATTTCGAGCCTGTGGAGAGGCAGCTTCTGAGTTTGGGCATGGTGGCCCTCTTTCAAACCAAATAGGAAGGTATAATGATTCATCTTTGCTTATTTATTTTGTAATCTATAGATGCTTCATTTTTTATATTTGCTAATATTTTTCTACAGCTTGTCTTTTCTCCATTGACTCTACCCTATCGTCCTCTAGATGGAAGGGAGGTGCATTCTACACATAGCCAAGGATTTTACTTTACTATTCTCCATGGGAATGAGTGTTTGAGCATAGTTTGGGTTCAAATATCTACAAGAATTTCCATCCTCCTCTTCACACACTCAAATTCAATTTGTTGGGCCATACACTGTAACCATCACAATTGGTTCTCAGGAACTACATGATATCGAAGCTGTAGGAGGAAGTGCCATGATCTCTACCATAACCCTTGTTTCTCTAGAAACCCTTAGAATCCTTTTTGGTTCACTTCACTGTCACATCAAGCATTATTTAATCCTCATATGGCCATCGAATGGATTAAAATCCTTTTTGCATGCTTATTGGAGCTTGGGTAACCTCATTCTAGTCCCATCTCATCCCAACCATAGTTGTACAACCATCACATGAACACCATGATAGATGAACTAGAGGTCAACACAAATCTGCAAATTTCAAACATATGATGAAACTTTTTAGAGAGTTTTAGAGGCTCTTCCATAGCTCATTGGAAATATATTTCTATCATTTAAAATGGGTATTTTTCGGTTTCTCATTTACCTTCCTGGTTTGTTAGATACGCTTGTTTGAAGCAGCACATGTATGTACATAATGTGACTGCACGTACATAAAATTCAAATATCTTTCATGGCGTCAACAAGAACTTCTAGATCCTACACTATATCTCATTGTAAATGTATTTCCATGAGATAAAATGGGTATTTCATGGTATTTAATTTGGCTTCCTAGTTTGTGAGATATGCTTGTTTAAAGTAGCACATGTTTGTACACAATGCGAACTCATGTTTGTACACAATGTGAACTCATGCACAACAACTTTAAACAAGTACAACATAATCCACATAACATATCAAAGGATCTACCAAATCTCATTAGAAAGGTATTTCCATAATCAAAAATGTTTATTTCATGGTTTTTCATTTGTATTTATGGTTTGAAAGATATCATCGATTGAAGCAACATATGTTTGCAAAAATGGTGTGTGCACGCCCCCTAAGGTTCAACAAACATTTTCTGATTCCTTGGGCCACCATAGTGAAAATATGTTATATGTATGGAAGTGTCTCTTTTATATCTCAAATGGGTCTTCAACGGCATCCAATTTCATCATATGCATCATAAGCTATGCATGGATTTGTAGCAAGATATCAATTGCATCAAAGATCATGGATTTTTCAATTTTTGGACTTTTATTAAATCCTAATGGTAATCATGGTCATGGGTTAACCACACAAAACCCATGGTTATAGGTCAACCACATAAAACCCATGGTTATGTAATCACGATTATGGGTCAACCACACAAAACACACAGTTTTGTATTGTAATCACGGTTATGGATTAGCCACACAAAACCCACGATTATGGTTATGGGTCAACCACACAAAACCCATGGTTAAGGTTCAAGCACACAAAACCCATAGTTATGGGTATGGGTCAACCACACAAAACCCATGGTTATGTATTGTAATCATGGTTAGGTGGCAGTCACACAAAACCCAAGGTTAGGGGTACCCACAGTTAGGGTTCAACCACACAAAACCCACGGTTATGGGTCAACCACACAAAATCCATGGTTAGGGGTCAACCACACAAAACCCACATTCATGGTCACCGTTATGGGTCAAACAAACGGTTATGGGTTAACCTCACAAAACCCTTCTCTTCATTTGCAATTGGAACATTGTAATCATGGGTCTTTTCTAAGCATGAAATGATGGGGACAATCATTTTCTAAGGGGGAAAGGATCATCCAAATTTCAGGGGGAATATGGTCTAAATTTTGATGTATAAGTCATAAAAGTATTAAATGGAGAGGTCACCCTCTCCCATCCATGGTATTTGGTAACCCATGGTTTTGTTGCATGGTATGGCTTCAAGGAAAATTGTACCTCTCCCATCCATTGTATTTGACAACCCATGGTTTTCTCCCATGGTATGGCCCCAAGGAACATTGCAATAATGTTATAAAAAGGCCCTATGCCTTCTCAATAAAGGATTCAAGGATTTTTGGCATCCTACATTGGGTCTTATTATTTTGTGTTAATCTTTTTGAGTTATTGGTTAATCCATTTTAAGTTACTATTCTAAGAGGTGAGGTTCTTTGAGCCTCACCTCCAATATCGTTTTTGCATTAAATGATAGCAGATTTGTAGGTTTACTCTCCTCCTCTTGGCATTCAAACCTCCCGGGTATCATCCCCCAAGATCCAGATCAGGGGTACTAACACGAGGAGCGAATTATTGGATTTTTACAACCTCCTTCATTTCGCTTGACACAAAAACATTCAAAGATTAATGGTCGTGGGGATATCCAAAGTAATTATTGACTAGGATCAACTTGAATTTAATCTTTAGGTTGTGCAATTGGAATGGTGGTCGACTAGAATCCAGCGTCTTCAAACAATCTTTCGAGAGATTGGAATTTTTCCATGTTTACCGTGAATACAGAGTCGGAAGCGAATTTACTATATAAAAAAAGGCCTCGACTCAATGCAGGGTACCTTCTTTTCTGAGGAATGGAAAGATCCAATCTGAGTTGTCCAGGTCTCTATGGATTTTTTTTATTGAGACTACTGGGGTGGCTGCCCTACATGTACAGTTTTTTTCTAGTTATGTTTCTTTTTAATTTTCTAGGTTTTCCTTTGAATTTTATGCAAAAATCTAAAAATATGTATGTGGGGTCGAGGCTGGTACTCACGTGACATGGGGTCTAGGAATCCAATCCCACTACCACTATACCCCTAGGTGCATCCACAAAGACCTAATCATAGAATACATGTACGTTTGAGGGTGTTTGAATATGAGACCTTCCATTTACAATATTTCAACTTTACCACTTGTTGTGCCCATGGGATTTATTTATTGTTTTTTAAATACATATTAAAATGTTTAATATATAAATACTAAAAATAATATTTTGTAGTTTTTAAATAAAATTTTTATAATTCTTTTACTAATTTATAAAATAATTGATATAATGAAATTGAATAAATAATTCAATAATAACAAATATTCCCCCCCCGCATTAATATTGTCAAATTTGATAAATGGTTCAATGCTTGAAGTCCAAATAAGCTAATAGATTACCCATTAAATGTAATTTAATTGTTTAGTATGATATTTAGTCTCATCATATTATGTGGGATTTAGTCCCATCATATTGTAAATTTAAACCTTGTGAGAAAATGATTTATTGGTGTGAGATTTAGTCTCATCATATTATGTGGGATTTAGTCCCATCATATTATAAGTTTAAACCTCGTGAGAAATAAATGTAAGAAGAATTAAAATATTTAAGTTGATCTAGACGCATGAGGTGGACCCGCTACATTCTTAGGAAGAAATTTCCCAAAACACTAAGTGAAATATGGCAATGGCTTGTTCCAAACTTCCAATAATGACTTCGAAACAAAAAAAAATTCCATATCCAAGTTGGCTATATGGCTTTATGTTCGTTATCCCAAAGCTAGCTATGTATTTAATGTCTCTTAGTTATATGGCTCAGGAATGAGGGTTTAAGTATAGTTTGGGTTCAAATATCTGCAAGAATTTACAGGCTCGTCTTGGCACACTCGGATTCCATTTGTTGGGCCATACACTGTAAGCATCACAATTGGTTCTCAGGAACTACATGATATCTAAAATGCAGGAGGAAGTTCCAAGATCTCTACCACAACCCTTGTTGATCTACAAAACCTTAGAACCCTTTGTGGTTGTATGCACTCTCACATCAAGCATTATTTAATCCTCATATGGCCATTGAATGGATTAAAATCCTTTTTGCACGATAATTGGAGCTTGGGTGACCTCATTCTAGTCCCATATCATCCCAACCATTGTTGTACAACCATCATATGACCACCATGGTAGATGAACTGGAGGTCAACAAGTATCTGCAAACTTCAAACATATGATGAAACTTTTCAAAGATTTTTAAAGGCTCTTCCATAAATCATTGGAAATATATTTCTGTCATCTAAAATGGGCATTTTTTGGTTTCTCATTTACCTTCCTGGTTTGTGACATATGCTTGTTTGAAGTAGCACATGTATGTACATAGTGCGACCGCACGTACATAAAATTCAAATATATTTCACGGAATCCATAGGAACTTATAGATCCTCCACTATAGCTCATTGGAAAGGTATTTTTGTGTGATAAAATGGGTATTTCATGATTTTTCATTTGGCTTCTTGGTTGGCGAGATATGTTTGTTTGAAGTAGCACATGTTTGTACATAATGTGACCTCATGTACAACAACTTTAAACAAGTACGATAGGATCAATGGATTTGCAGCAATATATCAATTGCATCAAAGATCATGAATTTTTTTATTTTTGGACTTTTACTAAATCTTATTGTAATCATGGTTATGGGTTAACAACACAAAATCCATGGTTATGGGTCAGCCACACAAAACCCACAGTTTTGTATTGTAATCATGGTTATGGATCAACCAAACAAAACCCATGATTATGGTTATGGGTCAACCACACAAAACCCACAGTTATGGGTAAGGGTCAACCACACAAAACCTATGGTTGTGTATTGTAATCATAATTATGGGTATGCCACACAAAACCCATGATTAGGGGTACCCACGGTTATGGGTCAAGCACACAAAACACATGGTTAGGGGTACTAACACAAGGAATGAATTATTGGATTTTTACGGTCTCCTTCATTTTGCTTGATACAAAACATTCAAAGATTAATGATTGTGGGGGTATCCAAAGTAATTCTTGACTAGGATCAACTTGAAGTTAATCTTTAGGTTGTGCAATTGGAATGGTGGTAGACTAGAATCCAACGTCTTCAAACAATCTTTCTAGAGATTGGAATTCTGCCATGTTTACCATGAATAAAATTCAGAAGCAAATTTACCATTTAAAAAAGGTCTCAACTCAATGGAGGGTACCTTGTTTTCTGAGTAATGGCGAGATCCAGTCCAAGTTGTTCAAGTATCTTTGGATTTTTTTTATCGAGACTACTGGGGTGGCTGCCCTATGAGGACACTTTTTTTCCGTTATGTTTATTTTTAATTTTCTAGGTTTGTCTCTGAATTTTATGCAAAAATCTACAAATATATATGTGCTTAAAAAACATAGATGAGGATATGTAAACTCTAATTATATACACTTTATACCTTGATTTGTCATGAAATAACAAGTCTAGTTTTCTTGTGGGGAAAAAGTAAATAAATATTTATTTATTGGTTTTTTTACTAGAGGAATCAACGACTGGGTCAAGGTTGGTACTTGGTGACATGGGGTCCAGGAATCCGATCTCACTACCACTATACCCCTAGGTGCATCCACAAAGACCTAATCATGGAATACAGGTAAGTTTGAGGGGGATTTGAACATGATACCTTCCATTTACAACATTTCAACTTTACACATATTTTTCCAAATAATATTGCCCCCACATTAATATAGTCAAATTTGATGAATAGTTCAATGCTTGAAGTCCAAATAAGCTAATAGCTTACCCATGAAATGTAAATGAATTGTTTGGTGTGAGATTTAGTCTCATCATATTATGTGGGATTTAGTCCCATCATATTATAAGTTTAAACCTTGTGAGAAACTGATTGATTGGTGTGAGATTTAGTATCATCATATTATGTCATATTTAGTCCATCATATTATAAGTTTAAAATTAGTGAGAAAATGATTGATTAGTGTGAGATTTAGTCTCATCATATTATGTGGGATTTAATCTCATCATTTTATAAGTTTACACCTAGTGAGAAAATAAATGAAAGAAGAATTAAAATATTTAAGCTAACCTAGACCCATGACGTGGACCCACCACATTCTTAGGAAGAAATTTCCCACACTAAGCGAAATATGGCAATGGCTTGTTCCAAACTTCCCAAAATAAAATAAAATAAACAATTCCATGTCCATGCTGGCTATATGGATTTATGTCTGTTAGCCCAAAGGTAGCTATGTATTTAATGTCTCTTAACAGTTTCACAATTTCTTTTATCATCGTGTCATCATCAGTTGACCTGGTTTGCAATTTCTTTCATCATCGTGTCATCATTAGTTGTCTGGTTTTGCAAATTGCTTTGTCATAATGCCAAATATTCTACCAGGGGCTTCTGATATTTGGTTGGATATACATTTTGGAGAACCAAACATCAAGCTTTTACAATTCAAATTCAGCTGGAGCAGTTGGATTTTTTTGTTGCGAATTTAGGTAAATATTGATTGTTTCTCATACATTGTGTTGTGTTTTGTCTGGTGATTTTGATAGAGGATTCAGAGTATATGGAATCATCTAGCTATTCAATTAGAAACATATTATATCCAATATCATCATATTATGTGGGATTTAGTCCCATCATATTATGTGGCATTTAGTCCCATCGGATTATAAGTTTAAACCTCGTGAGAAAATGATTGATTGGTGTGAGATTTAGTGTCATCATATTATGTGGGATTTAGTCCATCATATTATAAATTTAAACTTAGTGAGAAAATGATTGATTTTGCTTTCTCTTTACAAATCTCTTTTTGTAGGCGCTATGTAGTTCTGTTGGATTTTATGGAGTAAGTTCCACATTCTTCTTTGTACTTTATTACTTTATTCTTCTTTGTACTTTATGTAGTATGTTCGACATTCTTCTTTGTACTAGTTGGTTTTGTTTATTTCATGCACTTTCATATGCATTCTGATAGGACATTGATCATAATAACTAATTGAATATATAGATACTACTTTGACTTTGATTTGTGTGGCTACAATTTTAACATGAGAAAATATTGAGTGCAGAGAAGGATTGACTAAATCCGTGGAGGCATATGCATTATACTCTCTAATTTCTTGGTCTTGCATTGCTATACTTGGCACACCTTGGCACAACCATTTAAGAGATATATAGAGTGATGTTACTAAAGAGCATCCAAGGTGCCTTCAAGGAATACAGGATCATGTCAACAATATAAGATGTGTAAGAATGCGAAGAAGAATCATACAGATAAGAGTATCATGGTCCCTCAATTGCAATTTTTATCTCGACATTCTAAGGTGTGTTTTTTTGTTGTTGGTTCTGTACTTTGCTAGTTTGCAGTTCAATTTACCCGAACAACTAAATTTGTAAGTACCTCTTGTTCATACTAGTTGTGCTTCATATTTATTATCTTTTATGGCATGAATTGTCTTATATTTTCATTTTCTTGTATTGCATTCTTCAATGACTGTTGCCTCGTTGCAGTGCTTCACTTTGGGCATTGATAATCAATATATATTGATTGTTTGCCACATTATCTTCTATAGCAACTGAATTTTTAAATGCCACCATTCCATTGGAAATTTTTTCACCATTCAGCATCTTAAATTGGAAATCAACATGAAGCTTTTCTTAATGTAAAATAAACATGAAGCTTTTCTGTGATTAAGGTTTAAGACAATGGGAACCAAGATACATAAAAAATGTTGATCTGCATTACTTTCATTACTTTCAATCTAATGTTAATGTTTTGAAAGGGAAATGTGTCTCTGAGGATGTTAAATCACTTTTTAATGTGTTTTCAATCTAAACACATGTTAAATCACATGTATTTTGATACGGGTTTTCTAAAAATAGTTTAGCTTTCAATATTCTATTGTTTACATTTTACGTTGTAAATCCAGAATTGAATCAAATAGCTAAAAGTTGAGTTTGTTGTGTATATTTCTTTAATGTATCTAAAATATATTTTGTGCACTTCAATTGGCATCCGGTTTTCTAAAAATAGTTTCGCTTTCAAAATTCTATTGTTTACATTTTAGGTTGTAAATACAGAATTGAATCAAATAGATAAATGTTGAGTTTGTTGTGTATGTTTCTTTAATGTATCTAATATATATTTTTTGCACTTCAATTGGCATAATAATAAAATATATTTTGTGCATTTCAATTGGCATAATAATAAATTCTTTGTGCAATTCTTTTGTGTGTGACTATAGGCGAGGTATCTAATTTCTGATGTGTTTACTGTTGGTGAACTTTTGTCTCTCATTTCTGATTTAGACCCATCCCATATATTCAAGAATACAAAACAAATTAGATTATGGATTATTCAACTATACCAAACATGATTACAAGGTGCATAAGGTTATCATTGTTATGCAACTTTCTTCTTATACATGAATTCCTGCAGAGGTCGAGTTCATTTCTAGGGGGAGAGGGATATTTTCATGCACCACATGTCATGAAAATATCATGTAGTAATGATACGCAATATATTCTTCATGAACAACAAGATAAACTTATCCCACAATGTTTAGTGTATATATTGTATTTGGTAATATTTGGTTGTATCAGTTCTATGAACTAGTGAACCATCGGAATTGATTTTGACTTCTAAAATCCCTCCCCATGATTTAAATATGTGATATGTATGCATATCAAGAAGTCATAAATTGTATGCAGAGAGAAGAAATATTATGTACATATCAACTTGATTTTCATATTACAAAGGCATTGATGTTTTGAATTTCTTTTGTAACTATTTCTTAGTACTGTATCTCTTCTTGTAGCATAATCCAGTTGGGAAGGCCCCCCTAACCCATTCTACGTTGCAATATATTTCTTTAGTTAGTTAGTTAAGTGTGTTTGTTTAATTATTTGAATCTTAATTTACTTTACAAGATTTCTGATTTAGTACTTTAATTTTTGTAGCTTAATCTTTTTTTTGAATATTATTTGCAAGTTTCCATTACATGTCTTCATATATTTCTATTAACAAGTGTGTTGATCCTCTTCAGAAATCAATTAATCATTGAAGGGTGAAGAACTAATTTTCTCATAACTTATTACAGATTCAATTGATGTCCTTAAATGAGCTGAAAGACCGTGATATATAATTGCAATAGCACTTTAATAAACATCAATCCAGTGATCAAATATATCTAAGTAGTGTGATTGGTTTATTATTTTATTGGTTTCCATGATAAGCGTGTGCCTAATTCATTAATAGCTTCCTAAAATCAAATTCTTTCATTGGGATATAAGTCATTAATGCACTTCCCCTACAGATATATTGTTGGAATTTCACAACCTTACACTCTTGTATTGATAATAAAGTGTAGCAAAATTTGAAGCATATAAATTGTCGTACATTTTTGGGGTCATTGTTGGGAAATGCTAAAAAGCGATTCCAACATTGATAGATTTTATTTCTTCAGGTTTGTATTGAATATATTTCTCTTTTTTTCATTTGATTTCTTTTGATAGAAAGATTCTAGATCCGATGGAGTATATATGGTAAGACACAAAACAATCTCACTATAGTATTCCTATAGTGTAATAGCCTAGCACATTCACTTTAGTTAGTACTATTTTCCAATAGATCTAGGTTACGTTGGTAATCTATGAATGGGCCCAGAGACAATAAAAAATGGATTTTTAGAGGGTAGAAAAAAATAATATTTTTTATCCTTTCCATCTCGGGGAGTTGTAATACCCCCTTCTACTAACCCATTGGCATGTAGCAAAAATTAAAAGTGCTAGGAAGAAAGTCACCAGACCGAAACTAAGGATAAGATCTATAGAAATTGTGGAGGCTGGAATTGGACCCACAATATAAGATAAATTTGATAGAGGAACAGTTGGGAAACTAGAGTTAGAGGCTAAGAACAATCCATTTCAAGAACTAGAATCTCCAGGCTCTGGATACAATGTGTTTGGAGAAAAAATGCCAGAACAAGAAGTATACACAAATGAAGAAGGGGAGGAAACCTTTGTACTTTCAACTGTGGTCTTAACAACTATGGTACAAATGAGCATCATCCCTCTTTTAGTTTTACTACACTTTAACGAAATGATATATGCAAATCGTCCCTCTTTCCTTCTTGAATTTGATATTGTTTGTAGAAGCTATTCAATTATTCTAATCATGCACATAACTCAATTTGTTTCCTGCCACCATTTAGCACGAATCATTATGTTGGTTCATGGGGTTGGGAGGAAACACAATTTTTACATGGGATGATAGGCGTAAGACATTTTTGAAGAAATACTAGGATTATTGCAAATCAAGGGACTGTTTTGAAGAAATACTAGGATTATTTAGAAACTAGGGACTATTTTTGAAGAAGAAATCTTTAGTATGACACAAAAATAACGAAAGCATATAAGACTACCTTGAAATATTTATGTATATCTTGAAAAGTTCTAAGAAGAAAAAACTGGATTAACGCACTACTAAAGGCATCCTATCGAGAGGGATCATAGATGAGTCCATCAATCTGCTTAATTTGATGGGATTAGGTGATTTATCTCAACTAATCTTCTAAGAAATCTGTGAATCATGTAAGATGTATTCTCATGGAGAAGTTAAAAATGGTAAGGGAAAAACATGAAGATGTTCATCATAAGGTTGGGAAAGCATCAAGTAAACTTCTATGAATTACCCACTATTAATGTAACATCATGAATGTTATGGACAACTATACAAGTATGCATTTGATTATGCTCATGTATTCAGATGTTAAAGTAATATGGGAAGGGATTGCTTTACTTATGCTTAATATCATTGTTGAATGATTAAATAGGGTTAAATTCTTATATGTGAATGTTACGAGGGTATGACAAAGGCATGAATCCTAATATATGGTAATACTGCTTGTAATTGTTTGAATGCATTTATCTTTTGTTTGATCACCTTGTATGAATGTTTGTTTGTTCTAATAATGTATATGTAGTGAATGATATTTCATTGTATTTAATATGTTGATTATTGAAGTTGATTGACTTAATCTTGTGACATAATTTTAGAATATTTTCATATGTTTTTGTGATTGTATGCATGAGTACTCATAGTTTGTTTGTCTAAATGAAAGATTTGTCAAGGATAATAGATTGCATATATGAATGTCTTGGATAGGAAGTCAGTGCAATCCAATAATGGAAACTAATGACTATTTCCATGAGGAACAAATGTTATGAGATGAGTTTCATAATTGTGAAATATGATTTTTGTAAGAATCATATTTAAATGTTGGATTGTTTTTTTTCATGATGACGTCTCATGGTAATTATATTTGTATGCTACAACTGACATGATGAATCTATCTAGTAAGGGGAAATGATGGTTGTTGAGTTGAAACGTGTGGAATAATGCTATTGTGATGAGAGAAAAATACATATAACACTCTCTAATGACCTTATTCTATGTTTATTAGAGCAAGCCAATGGGGCACCTTTGTAGTAAAAATATACAAGTTTGCACTCTTCTTGAGTGATATAGGATTCGTAACTGATTAATTCCCAAAGGGACGAACTAGGGAAGGTAATTCTAAATATTGGAGGGTGATTCACTATAAGCAAGAGGATACTTGAATGAATATATGGTGAGAGACTCATGTTACATGATAGATAGGATCATGAGTGCATTATATGCATTGATCATGTCAAAGAAAACAATGAATTTAGTCTTGTAACTCATAGCCAAATGGAGAAGATACATATTCATACAAATAAGTATTGGGATAAATTGCCTACTTTATCTTGGGTTATGAATATATTTAGTTCACTTAAGAACTTGAAATTTATATATTGAAAATCATATGGATGCCACACTTAATGCATAGAAATGCTAAGATCTTCATGTTTACTTTAATGATTCTTGTAGATATATGTTGGAATCCTAAAACTTTTGGAGGTGTTTCAAGGCAGTGAAGAGCATGACATTACAAATACAAGTGAAGAATGACCTTTTAAGAATTATTGATTTCACATGGGTTAGATAAGAACCAATTAACCTTATAGAAATACCCATCCACAATGAATATTATTGAGCTTACATGGCATACTTCTCGAGTTCTTCATATGCCACAGGTATGAAAATTCATGTCTTTTATAATTAAGTACTTATGTATTCATGCTTTCCTTTTGTGAATAGATTTTTCATGATGACCCTTCCCTAATTTTTGTCTTTTCAAAGCCCTGATGGGTACATAGTTGTATCAACTACAGCAGATGAAAAACTCAGGTTTTGGAAAAATTTTGGAGCGCCCCATACCTCAAATAATGATAACACTAAACACGCAAATGTGGATTTCAACAAGTTTCAGACTCACATCCGCTAAGATTTATGGAATCATGATAAATGTTCAACTGAAGGTAGTAATTAATGTTTTGTTTTCTCTTTAGAAATCTATTATGCAGGCACTATGTAGCTCTGTTGGATTTTATGTAGTACGTTCGAATTTCTCCTTTGTACTTTATTACTTCCTTTGGCACTCGTATAGAAATAATTGTGTAATTTTTCTTCTGTGAACCCTTATGGAACAATGTTGCAACAACTTTGTGAGACAATAATAAGATTTAAAATGGTTTTGGCAAGTATTTGGCACTTCAAAAAAGATTAAAAAATGATACATCATGGCCGTGAACACATATCTCATTCACATCTATAAAGAATCTTCCATGCATTAGAAGAATTAGATGAACAATGTGCAACAATCAAGGCCTTAGCATGGTGCCCCTTTCAGAACAATCTTTCGACATCTGGTGGAGGGAGTTTAGAATAGTAGATTTTTGCTATTGATTTATTTGTTAGTAAATTTATAATTGTATATTTATTACATATTTTTTAATAATATAACATGGTATTAGATTTGGTTACTATTCTCCACCTTCTTCAATATTTTTTTCTTTTTTAACAAGCACCAAGTTCTTGATTTTTTGGGGGGGCTCCTTATCTAGTAGATTTGTCATCAGTTCTATTAATCCCTTCTGATTTTTTCTTTAGATTTGGGAATTTTCTACATTGTTGAGAATTTTTGTCAAACCCTAACCCTCATCATTTATATTTTAGATTTTTTTAGAAAATTTTCAAGTTTTTCTTGAGTTTATCTATAGATTTAAGTTGAAATCTAGTGTATACCAACTTGCTATCTTGGATCTATATTTCTTGTTGTAGATCTAACTGTTTGATCATATTTCATTGTGTTTTGTCCTAGGTTTTTGTATAGGACAAGGATTGCTTTTACAACTTTTAGTTTTAATCGACTTAGGGCCCCCATGTACTGTTTGGTCATATGTGCACATGCATATTTTCCACAGAGAAAGCACTTGGGATCTATTTTTGGGAAAATTTTCTCTAAAATTAGGTTTGATTTGTTTATTTTTCCATACTTCTACATATCCATCAATAAGTTGTTGTTGGGTCTCATCATTAGTGATAAATTTACGTTTTTATTCACTTTTTCTTGTAAATATTATCTTCTTGTATTGTTGCATTAGAGTTTAGTTTCTTCATTAATAATTAATCATTGTGATGTATATTCTATTCCTGAATTAGTTGGTACTAACTATCTCTCTTAGAAGAGAAAGATAATTGACATTCTCAGGATTAAGAATATAGGTGCTTAGTTTAGGGTGATCAAACTAAACAAATCAATGCTAAAGACCTAGATATATGGGAAGATCGATATGGTTAAGCAAGAGGACTCATCAGATAAACTATTTCTGATAGTTTACATGTACATACTAAGGCTAAGGATAACCCAATTGTTGTATGGAAAAATTTAGCTTCTTTATTTGATAAAAGTGTTGATGTTTTTGTTTACTCTCTCGAAAAAAAAATCTATGAGTTTTGCCCTAAATATTTTGATAGAATAGTCTTTTGTTGCTGAAATTAAAACTTATGTTTAAATGTTAAATAATTGTGGTAGTGATTACAAGAAAAATGATAATTCCCTAATGATTCTTTTAGACCAAAAGTTACTGGAACTTCATTTGATATGTTCATCCAAACCACAAATAGAGCTATTGAAATGTCTAAAGGTACTATGAAACCAAATTTTGAATATTTTTGTAAAGGTTTGATATGTGAGAAAGATAGATTTATTTTTCTCGTCAATTATTTAAGAGTAAAACTCTAATGACACATAATAAAAAGAATCTTAATAGATGTTTTAATTAAAAACATAAATCAAATATTAAAGGATCAACCCCTCACTCTTATAATGATGATGATTCTTCTAACATGGTATATAATAAAAAGAAAGTATATAATCCTTTCAAGTATTGTGGAAAAAACAACCTCCCTAAAAACATTTGCTTTAAATTGAGACATGAACTTGCTAAAGCCAAGAAGAAATCCCCCAATGAAGAATCGATAGCCTTGTGTTTCTATTATGTTAAACTTAGTAAATATTATTCTTCTATGGAATGGGTAATGGATTATGGTTCTTATAATCCCATGAATGTATCATGTTCTTTATTTAAATCTTATGACAATAATAGGAACACATCCCAAAAAGTTTCAATTAGTAATGATCAATATCTTTTAGTAGTAGGATATGGTAATGTTAAATTTCGTAATGGGATATTGGAAGATGCTTTTCATGTTCAAGGCACTCTCATCAATTTTCTTTCTATATATTGTGCTTCTCCAAAAAGTTATAAATTTAAATCTTGGGCAGATAAATACGTTTTAAATGATATTAAACATAACTTCAAAATTGTTTCTTTAGGTTCTATTTATCATGTTGGTTTATATAATTTTATTGGTCTTAATTCTTGTAAAAATCAATCTTTTTCATTCCTATGTTGTTCATTCTCATGAACAAAGTAGGTTAGGTCACTTGAATTATGGAAATTGCAAATGATGTCTAAAATGGTACTTGGCCTACCTTAAATTTCTTCCACTAAAGGTTTTTATGAAGGCTATGTACTTGGTAAATATCATAAGGAAATGTTTGATAAAGGTCAATTTTTGCATGCTAAAAAAACATTGCAACTACTTTATAGTGATAATTGTGGATGTCTTAAAACTCTCGATTTGTCTCATGAAATCAATTTTCTTACTTTTATTGATGATTATAGTAGAAAATCATAGGTTTATTTTTTTAAGTATAAAAGTGAAACCTTTGGTACATTTAAAAATTTAAAATCCATTGTTGAAAATGAATCTGTTGAAAGTACATTGATAACATATAATGTAGAGGATCACTAAAAAGGAGTCTAATGCATATTGATCTAAGCCTAGAATTCAACATCAAAAGACTATTCCTTATACACCTCAAAAAATGGGGTGGCAGAAAGAAAGAATAGGAATTTGGTTGAAATGGATAGATGTATGATTTATTCCAAAGGATAACATAAAAATTTTTGGAATGAGGATATTTGTTTTTCTCACTATATTTTGAATAGAGTCCCTACCAAAGAAGTTTTGTAACTTACTTCCAAAGAAAAAAGGAATGACGAGAAACCTTAAATTAGGAACATATAGATATTTACCAATGAATGTTGGGCACATATCTCGGATGGAAAAAGGAAAAAGTTAAGAGTCCAAGTTTCACAATTTTAATTTCATTGGTTATTGTGAGGATTCCAAAGCATACATGTTGTTTTTATCCATCTACCTAAGTTGTTATCATATGACGATATTTTCAATTCAATGAAGTCTCTTCTCCTCTTAAGTCTGATGAACCTCATTTTACAACATGTTCTATTAAATATTTATCTTATTATGTGCTTAACATTAATCCTAGTTTACCTTCTTCTTCAAGTGCTCCAGTTGACTGTTCTGGAGATACTAGTGTGGATCCTATAACTACTCCTCTTCTTAATTGGGGTTGGAAAACTGTTGAATCTGTAGGTTCTAATATTGGTGTTCATTATTATAATCATTGAACTAGATTTGAATTTTCTGTCATGACCAAAGTATTGTCCACATATGGTCCTTATACCTATGCTCAAGGTAAAGATAAAACTAAATTGGAGAAATCCATGACTTTTGAGTGTAACTCATTAACGAAGAACAAGACTTGGACTCTTATTCCCCTTCCTCGTGGAAATAATTTAGTTGGATGCAAATGGATATATAAAACAAATTTTACTCTAGAAGGGAATATTGAAAAACATAAAGCTCGGTTTGCAGCAAAATGTTTTTCTCAACAACAAGGTATAGATTATACTAAAAATCTTGCTCTAGTTGCTAAAATGAACACAATAAGAACCATACTCTCTCTTGATACATATTATCAATGGGAAATACACCAAATGGATGTGAATATTTTGTTTTTAAATGGTGATATTCATCAATACATTTATATGCAACAACCACCTAGTTTTTTCACCACTAAAACTTCAAATTTAAGGTATGCAAGTTAAAAAGTCATTATATGATCTTAAACATGCACCTAGAGCTTGGTATGGAAAATTGATACTTATTTCATGAAGAATGTATTTAAGAGGTGTATATATTATCCAAATATATATGCTAAGAACTTTCCTCATTATGGTACTTTATATGAATAATCTTATCCTTACTAGAAGCCATTTACATTTATAAAGGAAATGAAGAATAGTCTTAAGAATGAATTTGAACTATTATATTTAGGCCTATTGCAATATATTTTAGGTCTTTAAATTTGGAATATGGATGATGGTATATTAATTTATCATCCTAAGTATGCTACATACTTATTGGCTCAATTTCATATGAGTGATTGTAAGCTTTCACCTATGCTATTTAAGTCCGGTGTAAATTTAATTGTTGATTGTGACACTGCTCTTGTTGATGCTAATTTATATCATCAACTTGGGGAGAGTTTGATATATTTGAAAGACAACAATATTGATCTTTATTTTGTAGTGAACTTAGTTTCGGGGTTTATGCAAAATCCTTATGAGATTCATTGGGAATCAACAAAGAGAATTCTCATATATTTATAGGAGACATTGCATTATGGTGTGTTCTATTCTAGCAAGGATATAGTTTTAATACTTGGTTATACATATTTTGATTGGGAAAGGGATTCTTTAGATACAAGGTCTACTGCATGGTACATATTTCATCTTGGTTCATGTCGATTTCATTTCCTAGTAAGACATCGATAAATATTTTTCTCTCTTCTTGTGAAGCAAAGTACATGGAATCTAAGGAAGCAACGAAAGAAGCAATGTGGATTGACATGTTCTTATAGAGATTGGATTGGTTTAGAAGTCTCCTACTGAATTAAGATGTAACAATTAGAGTGCAAATCATATTGTGTATAATTTAGTGTATCAGTCTAAGACCAAATGCATTGACCTTGATACTCATTACATTAAAGATCTTGTTGCATATGGAATTTTTTATTTGGAGTTTAGTTCCATTGAACAAGAAAAATAAATATCTTCAGCAAATCCATGATAGAAATAAAGGTTTCCTAACTTCAAGTTTGTTGGGAATACATGCATTTTTCATCACAGGAGAATGGTAATGTAATTCCATATTAATTCATACATGTTCATAATTCTAGGAATTAACTAGCACCATCAACTAGTATATAGTCCTATTAGACTCCTTGATCATATATCAGTCACATTGTCTTACTCAAAGCTACAAATTATTTAATCCATATAATCAGTCAATTTGTGGATCATTCAATTCATCGAATTAGTCAACTCACACAATATTTTGCATGATTCATTCATCAAATATGCCCAACAAAATTCAATGACTCAAACACATGTCAGTCAAAATCCTAAATAGCTTGAATGGAATTGAAATATACCCTTAATGTGTAAATGATGTCTCTTCAGAATCTTCTAGCCAATAGATGGGAAAGATATGGTTGGTCCACTAATTTAAATTCTAACTGCTCCTTTGTAATTGAAAAATGGTGGGTAGGAACCCACCATTGTATGGTTGGTCCCTTAATTTAAATTCTAACCGCTTCTCTCTCTCTCTCTCTCTCTCTCTCTCTCTCTCTCTCTCTCTCTCTCTATATATATATATATATATATATATATGTAACCTTGAGTATGAAACGGTTCCTTGTTTTTTATTACACTAAGACTAGTCCCAAAAGACAAGGCTCGATTGATTCCTCATGGTTCCTTCATTTAAACTCCATTCATTTAAATGAGTCTTCTAACTTAGTGAACCTTGATACAATGTTATCTTAAAAACTTAAGAGACCAATATTACATAGAATACTACTCAATAAATATAGAGTTTTCACCATTGGAGTTTCTCTATTATGAATTATTGACTTGTATTTTCATATGATTGGTATTGCTTGTTGTATTTAGTTATTTTATGTTTGGTTTTACCTTACTTTGTATTCTTAATAAGTCTAATATTATTTCACTTATTTCATAACAAATATTGATTCATTCAGTCGACTCTATTATCCTCCTCTTGAATCCTTGGGTGACATAGATCATTGATACCATAACACTTTATTATGATCTATCCATTCTTAAACACTACTTGCATACTGAGAAAACTTATGCATGTTCAGACATGCTAGAATAACCATCTATTTAAATTTCCTTTACCTTTGACCTCTAGGTATTTCTCTTCTCAAAACCCTATACTAAAGGTAATAGGTGAAGTGGAGGGTGAAACTCCTCATAGTAAAGCTAAGAAACTCATAAACAAATCACTTACTTGACAAAGAACTAAATTGTATGAGAATCTCAATTAGATTCTAGGATTGACTTGCTAGTTTATTGTGTTTGACTTCAACTAGCAAATCAATGACATATTCCTTCAACAAGGTTATCCCTTTCAATGTACAAATGAACTTGGACATACTAAATTTGGAAGGAGATCGATGTAGAATATGTAGGCAACTTGATACAACAATTAGAGACCTATTTTTGTGCGAATCAACTTTCTGAGGATGAGAAAGTCATCATTGACATTATTGGTGGAAAAATATTTCAACTAAATGGAAGAAGGTCATCCCATCGACACATGGTCAAAATTTGTTGAACATGTGAATACATAAATTTATCCACCTAATGACATAAAATAACAATATAAGAAATGGTAGCAGTTAAGAGAACGAAAATATTAGACTATATAGAGTTATATTAATGAATTCCATTCACTAATGGGTTGACTTGGTATTAAGGAGGAAGAAAAGTTACTTTGAACCGTATCATTGGATCAAATCCTTATATCAAAGTAGAGATATGATTCCTCATTGGAACTCTCACAAAATAATTCTATTACACCATCAATCTTAAAGGGAAATTCAAGCTGATAGATTGGTTCTAAACCAAACTGATATATGGACCTTTCAATGAGAAACCTTATTCATATACTAAATCAAATAAGTCAAAATGGTATACTTAGACTACTTCATAGAACCAAGATCATGGAAATAATCCTTTTAAGAAAGATAAGGGAAAACACAACAAACAACCCCCTATAGGGAAGTGGTGTGATTACCATAGTTGAACTTCGAATGAGGCATCTAATGAAAAGACCAAAAGAAATTCTTGATGCAAATGTTTAGCTTTGAATTTGGAACAACTGAAAAAGTTATCATGGAATCCAATACACACTCCTCGACACTATTTGAATTGACTTTGAAATCCTCATGAACCCGATCATTGTTAACAAAGATGAAAGAGAATGACTATTCCATACAAAGATATTGGTACAAAATAACTGGTTGCATCTGATTGTTGAAAATGGTAGTTAAAATAATTTTTTCTATGAATAAGTTGTGAAGAAATTGGGTCTTGTTTCTAATCCACGTACAAAAACTTACAAAATTGGTTGGATGAAGAATGGACAAGAACTCAACATCAGCCATTAGTGCAAAATTTTCTTCTTCATTAATCCCTTTTAGGACGAGGTGCTCTATGATATAGCGCCACTCTTAGTAGATTATGTATTGTTTGGAATCCTGTAATTATGGGACATACAAGGAAATAATCATTCCAAACCATATAAAGTGATTGGAAAAATCGAGAATTAGTGGTACTGAATTCTTTAATGTTAACCCATGCAAACAACCAAAATGGTTTCAATAAAACAATCCAAAAATATGGTCAAACATGCTCACAAATTCATGTTGTTTTTTATCAAAACTTATTCTAAGAGGATCATAAAATCTAGTCAACTATCCATTGGCCACAAATCTTATTAGTAATAAAAAGTCAATAGAGTACTTGAAGAATACCAATATGTGTAACCATTACATTGCTAGGTAAAACAATCCATTGATCTTGTTTCTGGTTCTTCATTACCAAATGCATTTGTTTATAGAATTTCTATTTTATAGAATGAAGAAATATGTAGACAAATTCAAGGCTTGATCGAAAAAGGGAATATTCCACCCAACTCATCTCCTTATTGAAGTTCAATAACCCCATTCCTTAATAAATATGGGTCATGATACATGTGCATTGACTACAGGGCCCTCAATAATATTTGATTAAATAATTCGTATCCTCTTCCTATAATAGATTATTTGAAGATGCTAAATTATTTATCGAATTCGACCTCAAGCCAAGATATCATCAAAATCCCATAGAGTCCTTAGATATATGGAATACTACTTTCAAAACCAAGGAATTTCTATTTGAATTGTTAGTCATTCCTTTTGGTTTAACTAATGCATTGGAAATTCTTATGGGATACCTTTTGCAAGAAAATGTGTCATTATTTATCTAGATGACATCCTGATTTTCAACAAATGGTGGCATGAACATTTAGATAAGCTTCAGCAAGTGCTTAACTTTCTCAAACATCATAGACTCTATTTAAACTTGGGGAAATGATCTTTTGATGTGAAGAGTAGTAAATACTTGCGTTATGTGATTGATTCAGAAAGAATTCATGTTGAATCGAATTACTCTCTCCAAGAAATATTCACAAAATAAGAAGTTTCATTGGTCTAACACTTATTTCATTAATTTTGAGAAAATTATATTACGAGGACTTCATCATGATTGATTTTTTTGTAAATCTTTAAATAAGGGAGGTGGAAATATAGTTTTCAAATGGACCATAGCACAAGAAAAAATAATTTAAACAACTCAAGGAAAAGCTTTGCACAACTCTAGTGCTTCTTCTACCTAATTTGTATTAACAATTTTAAATTGAGACCGACGCATCAAACTATGCCATGGTCATTGTCATCACTCAAGCATGACATCCAGGTGCATTCTATTCATAAAATTTCACTGGTGATATTCACAAGTATTTGAATTATGAAAGGGAACTAAATTCCATTGTATAGGTATAAATTGAGCACATATATCTATAGACACACACACAACTCACAAAATAGATCACACAATTTACTTAGCAATTGAAGAATGAAACAGTGAAAAAATGGCTTGCAACTGTGAATGTTTTCATTAATAAAAATTAATTAGATAATAAGTATAATGAAGTACAATGGCTAAATAGCCACAAGCAATTCAAATCCACATGAGGAAATTCTAATTGATTACACTCTACTTGACTGTAGCTAACTAAAACCTTGTCTGAATCATTATCGGAGGACTCAATGGTAAACTGACCTTGTCTAAATCATCAACGGAGTTCATCGAAGTTCTAAAACACAACTCAAGTGTTACATTCAGTGTTGACTAAGGATAACTGACTATGGTAGGTGAGAAATGTGCCCCTCCTGCATGCAGCCATGTAAACCTAGCATTGTGACTGAATGTAGAGGACTAGAATTGAATGTAACTGACTCCTAACTTAGCTTGAATAGTCACCAACTCAACTCAACTGACCTTGGTTTGTTTCGACACTCCCAGTGGCTCCTAAATTGTAGGGATTTGTCTAGGAGGCTCCTAAACTGATGCACGCAAGTGCAATCAATGGCAGTGGGCCTCAATTATTGTTCCCCACACTTTAGTAACTAAAACATGTTCCCCAATTAGGCCAAGTGGACCCAATGGTGTTAGTGACTAAAAATAGACTAGATGGACTCTCGATTTAGACATGACTCCTGATTTAGAAATATGACCAAATTGGACAAGGGAGGATTAATAATCCTAATAGCCCCCCTGAATGCAAACTTTGAAAATCTGTGGGGCTTGGTAACTAATACCATAGGTCACCCATTACATCAAGTAAAATAAATTAACTGCTTAATACAATGATCTGGGGAAAAAACCACATGGGAAACCCCCCCCCCCCCTCTATCCTTGTAGGTAGAATCAGCTCTCAAGTTTGAAAAACTTGAAAATATGTTGCTGCAATCTTCATCTTTGTGAGGTAGTGAAGAAACATGCATGGTGTGCTGTGCATAGGTATTCTGGGGCCTAGCATGTACACTTCTCCTTCTTTTCCAAAATTGATGATGGAAGGAAGGAGGAATGTAACCTTTGTCTCTTGCTGGATGAAGAGGTGTATGATCACATCTATTCTTTTGAATGTAGTGAGACTAATCCCTTTCCATGTAGCATCTTACAAGGATTCTATTGCATCTCTCTGAAGGAGGGATGATTGCATGGCATAGCACACGGGTCTTTCCTTTCTAAGTGTCAGGTGGATTTCCAGTCATCTTCCTAGATTCCAGTTTGGAAGTAGGGACTGAATCTAGATCTGAATCACCCTGAACCTCAATGTCATAAACTGATAAAGATGGATCTGCAATACTAGTAGAAGTTGCAAAATAAATAGATGCAATGATTTTATCTTCCCTTGCAAGTGGCTGCTGAGAGTGCATTGGTTCATTAGTAGGTGTAGAAATTTTATGTTTCTTCAAAACAAGAGCCATTTCATCAAGTTGTCTTCTCATACAGGAGCTTTCTGAATGAAAACCCCTTCGATAGTAAGAGAATAGGACCTTGCCTTTTTCCATTCTTATTTCTTATCTTCAAAATTGAAGGCTCCTTTGAATGCTCTTTCTTCACAGGAGACTCATCTCTTTGCTTCCCTTTGTCATTCACTACCTTATCTCCTCTTGCAACCAGAGCTTGATCTTTGGAAGATCGAATGATCCCCATTTGGATCAAATTATCATTCTCAGAAGTGAGAGATTGGATGAAGGAATCAAGAGTGGGAATATTCCAATTTGGAGTAGTGATCCTTATTGTTTGGAAGGTTGATACAAAGACTGAGTAGTTTGCATTGAGCTTTGTGAGAATGGAAAGGATGGGATGATCTTCATCCTTCTCCACTTTGCATTACTTCAACTGATATATCAGGTTCTTGAACTTTGTGAAGAATTCATTCAGTGATTCGAAGTTGGATGGATTAAGAGTGATCGGATGATTTTCTAGCTGATGGACTCTCATATCATCCTGCTTATCAAATAAGGAGGAAATCTTGTCCCAAATCTCCTTGGGAGTCTTCAATCCTTGGATGTGGAATCGAAGATCTCTAGAAATTGAGGAGAATAAGTATCCATGAGCTTCATCAAGCCTGTTCCAATACTTTTCTTTGTCATGATTTAAAAATGGCACTGCCTCTATTTCTTCTATGAGTTTGAACAGCTTCTTGGTGTGGAGCAGTACCTCCATGTCTTCCTTCCACTGGTGATATTTGAAGGGAGTGAGAGGCTCTACTAGAAGAACCATTTTGAATGCAGTTAGAAGGATTGAGATGATGTAGATAATACAATGAGAATAAAGGGTTTCCTGTAGCGAATGCTGTGAGAAAAGTTGATAACCTGTCACACAATCAAACATACAAAGTAAGGTAGGCAGTCTGCACTCTGTAATTTCCTTCACACCCAGCATAGTTGATCAAGCAAGATTGATCAACAATTTCCTAACTTGGGATATTAAGTGGTAAATTCTCCACTTTTGGTGCAGTACTGGAAAGAAAAATTTTGCTAAAAAAAACAATGATCCAGCTGGAGATCTGAGGAGGAGAGGTGTCTTGTTCACCGAGGCTCTAATACCATATAAATTGAGCACATAGATCTATAGAAAAACACATAACTCACAAAACAGATCACATAATTTACTCAACAATTGAAGAATGAAACAGTGAAAAAATGGCTTGCAACTATGAATGCTTTCGTTAACCAAAATTAATTAGATTTACAATGAAGTACAATGGCTAAGTAGCCACAATCAATTTGGATCCATATGATGAAATTCAAATTGATTACACTCTACTTGGATGTAGGTAACTAAGACCTTGCCTAAATCATCACCAGAGTTCATCAAAGTTCTAAAACACAACTCAAGTGTTACATTCTGTGTTGACTAAGGATAATTTACTATGGTAGGTGAGAAATGCGCCCCTCCTACATGCAGCCATGCAAACCTAGTGCTAACTAAATGTAGAGTTCTAGAACTGAATGTAACTGAATCATAACTTAGCTTGACTAGTCACCAACTCAACTCAACTAACCTTGGTTGGTTTCGGCACTCCCAGTGGCTCCTAAATTGTATGGATTGGTCTAGGAGGCTCCTAAACTGATGCATTCAAGTGCAATCAGTGGCAGTAGGCCTCAATTAGTGTTCCCCACACTTTAGTAACTGAAACATGTTCCAGAATTAGGCCAAGTGGACCCAATGGTGCTAGTGACTAAAAATAGGCTGGATAGACTCCCTATTTAGACATGACTCCTGATTTAGACATATGACGAAATTGGTCAAGGGAGGATTAATAATCCTAATAATAAGCACTTAATAAATGGAGACACTACATTTTAGGCAATGAAATGGTGATTCATAAAGACCATAATCATCTACAGTTCACTCCATCATAGTATAAGTTATAGAGGATGAGACAAATAAACTGGATTTGTTACCTACAACAATTTTAGTTGGTAAATAAGCATTATAAAGGAAAATCCAATGTTAGAGATAATTTCCTTATCTATCCACCAATCACCTCAATTCTTATAGTGTTAAGTATGCATGGTTATCACACCATTACATGTACTCAACTATATGAACAAGACACTAAATTATCCTTGGTGTATAGAGAACTCTAGAAAGGTTATTTGACTTCTTTCGAATACCACATGAAGGAAAAATTCTTTACAAGATTGTATAGCTTTGTGTACCTCTAGGTGAGAAAAAAAATAAGCTCATTTAGGATGCACATTACAACAAAATAACATGTCATTTTGGAGTGGAAATGACTCTCATATTAATCTATATGTATTTCTATTATGCTTTACTCAAGATGAATGTTGATAAGTATATCAAGTCATGCATGGTTTGTGCCAATGTCACCAAGCCATCAAATCGATGATATGGTCTGTATACACCATTTCCCATTCCAAGTTGACCATGGGAATCCATTTTCTTAGACTACTTAAATACATACCTATCACCAAAAACCATCACTATCTATCCTTCGTAGTGGTTGATAGTTTATCTAGAATGGACACCCTCACTCCTTTACAGAAGACTACAAGGCCACAAGAGTCTTCTCAACTTTTATTTGAGAATTTTTGGAAACACTATGGATTACTGAATACAATTATTTGTGACAAATATTCCATATTTTTTAACAATTTATGGGAAAAAATATGGCAACAACTCAACACACAATTATCTATGTCGACTGCATTCCATCCTTAGACCTATTGAAAAAAGGTTGTGAATTGGATGGTGGTACAATTTTTCTGCATGCATAACCACAAGAATCAAGGAATATGGTATGAAAGTCTCTCATATATCTAACATAGCTATATACGAGCACAACATAATTCAACATATATGACTCCATTTGAACTAGTCTATTATGGATGTTTTCCTTGAGTTCCTATCAACTTTGCTACTTGACCGAATAGTATGATCACGACATACCATGAACAATGAGAAATTAAAAAATCACCCAATTTCAAGGATAGGGTTTGTGAGATTCAGAAACAAGCATAGGATATGTTGCAACTAGATAGTGAGAAATCCAATGCCTAACATGGCATGCATCGTATTCCTTATTCATTCAAAATTGGGGATAATGGCAGTTGCATCTCAAGAAATAAATATTAAGTGGACCACACATACATACGAATCCTTTACGATATGATCCTTACACCATTCTCGAGAAAATTAGGGGAAATGACTTTAAGCTCAACATTCCACCATACCCGGGTTTTCATCCAGTATTCAATGTAAACTTGCTTCGACCATATTTTCTACCCGTGTTGGAATTTATTGAATTACATCCAACAAATACAAAATATATACATATATATGTTCAATAAACTATTTCCATTGACACCATTATCGGAAAGAAACCATGTCGTACACGGATGCAAAGAATTACATTGTTTTATGTGGAAAAAGGAGGACAAATCCAAGGTCATGGAAAGTAGTATTCTCTCACTGAATTAGAGCACATGTTTCCTCATCTTCTTAAGCAAAAATGGGTACCTTTTCTACTTAAGGGGAAAGGTATGATCCATTAAAGGACTTGAATGGAACCATCAACTACTGCCTAGTCCTAGTCAACTCCTTTGTCAAATCCAATTCACATTGACTGAGTCAAACTTATGGATTAGTCAATCCATCGAATTGGTTCACCCCACAGATAAGTTGATATATCGAATCAGTCAAATCACATAATATTATGCAAGATTCGTTCATCATACATGCCCCACAACATTTGATGATTGAAACAAATGTCATCCTCCATATTGAACAATTAGAATACATTTGGAATATGTCATCAATGTGGAAATGATATATCGTTATATTCTTCTGGTCGTAAAATGGGATGAGGATGGTTATAGTATCCTTAATCAAAATGTAATTGCTTCTTTGTAACT
>LPNX010684222.1:25584-105043 GCA_001517045.1 Pseudotsuga menziesii | reverse complement strand
GTGTGTGTGTGTGTGTAAGATTGAATATTAAAGGGTTAATTGCTCTTTATTTCACTAAGACAAGTCTTGAAAGAGAAGCATCAATTGTTTTCTCATGGTTGTTTCATTCAACCTCCATTTTCGTAAACAAGTCTTTCGAGTCAGTGCACCTTGATACATGGTTTTCTTATAGATTTAAGAGACCAGCATATTATATAGGAGGTGGAAAATAATTTATCCCACATGTGTTATGGGATGTAGTTCTTCCATACCTCTAGCTATATAATTCAGATGAAAGAGACCCTTTTGGGTATGTTTAGAATTATATTATTTTGTATTTGTAAATATATGATAAGTATAGGTGGAGTGAAGTTCAAGTGTAATATTGGATATTTCTAAAGAATACGAATACAATACCTTCTCATGGGTGTTTCCCCATATGGGGTTTTACCATATCTATCTGGTGTATCATTCTTTTATATTGTCCCTTTCTTATTACTTTGATTATATTGTGCTTGTATAGATACAAGGCTAGACTAGTATATTCTTTCTATTGATTTACTTGTCAATAAATGTGTTTTTGAATTTTTTATGCATATTTCTCAATATTTTAACAAGAGTATCCCCTTAACAACAATGAAATCCATGGTACTTGTGCATAAAATAATCCAGCATATAGCTACCCTTCTTTATTAGGACTTGAGGCATTTTAGCAAGTATATAATTATACAACAAAAAAACTTTGCATGTTTGCACCAAGAAGACCTTGGAATCCTTTCCCAACATGTATGAATTCAAATACAATGAAAACAGATTCTCCTTATTTTTGTAGCTAACAATACACATCCCTAACTTGGAACTCCTGTATGACCGTGTGATCATGGCCTCCACTACAAATGCAAACCCAACCTTGGCAAGAAGGATGGATAGAAGCTCATTTTTGGAATGTTCTTAAGAAAATATCTCCTGCCATCACTGAGGAAGAACTAGAGGAGGAAAATATTGATCATTAATACTAGGATGATACCCAAATAATATAAAATTTTCCTCTAAACATAGAGTAACCTAAAGCATCTAGAAATCATTCCTATTCGAAGAGGTTTACTTTGGATAAGCCAATAGTTCACTCTAATTTTGATTTAATCTTTAAGTTGAGGAAATTTTGTGTCAAAATTATCTTACTCCAAGCCATGAATATATTCCTAGATGTGGAAAAACAGTTATTGAACTATGCATCAAAAATCAAATAATGAAGAAAGTAGATCCATCAACTGCCCAATTTGTTGGAAGAATCCAACAGATTTGATATCAAGACAAGTTTTCATCAATAAATATGTAGATCCTGTCACTCCTATTATTTATTTCCGCATAAAAAATATCCTCTTTCTTAACACCTTTATTTACCTAGGATATATAATCAATATCATGACCAAATACAGCATGGAACAATTACAATTGTACAATATTCACCCTACACCCACAGTCATGGAACTAACAAACAGATCTAAAATATAACCTTAGGGTGTATTAGATGACATTGTTGTTTCTTTAGATTCCATAGGATTCTCCTATTTATTTTGTTGTCTTACAACCCAAGTCTCATTTAGGAGGACACCCATTAATCCTAGGGAAACCCTGGTTAGCCATTGCATATACATTTATTGATTGTAGCTATGGGGATATGATTATATCACATGGAAATTTAGTCAAAAGGTAACTCTTTATCCACCTGCGAAGTCTTTAATGAAGCTAGAAGATACTTTGTGGATTTATAATGAAAATACTTATAAATACTTTATATAGCATGTTTCTATTATATACCAAGCTATGAATTTCAAGGATAACACTAAAGAGGACCAAATTCATAATATTTTTTTCAACTCCGATCTTTTTCAATATTTAGGTTCATATTCTCTTTGTTTTATCATATTTTGTGAATATATTTTCAAGAAAATTGCGACCTATAATAACTTGTCATCACTGTATAACCTAACATCAACCATAAACTCCATTTGAAATTTGTTAATACCCCTTTTGAAATCACTCCAGGAAAATTTATTAATACCAATTCCATGTTGATGCCACGTTGATGTTTCTTCTGGTGCATAATCATGCAGACATTTTATCACCAGTAGCCATATATTTTTGGATAGTGAGATCATGAATATCTGGCTAGTAATGAATGATACATTCACATTCTAGAGGTGAATGGCCCTTGCAGTGGTAAAGACTCTCCTAGTCATATGGTGTGGAGAATTGACACTAGAGTGCTCTCATATTTCCTATTCCCATAATAGAGTGATCTACTATATAATAGAGTGTATGAATCATTTATTTTATTAGGGGATTTCATCCCCTTGTGAAATATACAAGTCTAGCCTAATGTTGAATTTGACATGAGCACTATTAATTGACTAGGACTTCCTACTGTGGGTCAAATCAACATTAGGGATCTCTTCTATGAGGAGACGTGCATGTGATGGATAAGTACAATATCAATAAAGATAACATTTCTATCTAAAATATATTTTTTTCACTTCAATTGAAATCGGCTTTTATAAAAATAGTTTAGCTTTCAAAATTATATTGTTATTTTGTTGTTTACATTTTATGTTGTAAATCCAGAATTGAATCAAATAGCTAATAATTGAAGATCCATAATTGAATCAAATAGTTAAAATTTGAGTTTGTTGTGTATGTTTCTTTAATGTATCTAAAATATATTTTGTGCACTTCAATTGGCATAATAATAAATTCGTTCGTTCAACAAAATTGTACAACTCTTTTGTGTTTACTATAGGTGAAATTTTGGTATTTAACTTCTAATGTGTTTAATGTGGGTGAAATTTTGTCTCTCATTTCCAATTTAGGCCCATCCCATATATTCAAGAGTACAAAACAAATTAGATTATGGATTATGCAACTATACCAAACATGATTATAAGGTGCATAAGATTATCATTGTTAACTCTAGATTATGCATGATATATTAGGATATGCATGAGATATTTCAAACAATTGGCTGTACAAAACAAATTGCATTATGGATTATGCAACTATACCAAACATGATTACAAGCTGCATAAGGTTATGATTGTTAACTCTAGAGTATGCATGATATCTTAGGATAGGCATGAGATGTTTCGAACAATTGGTTGAAAGATTGTGACCAAGATTTTTCCTCCATGAATCCCTCATAATTTTAGGGAGGAAATTGATGAAAATATCCATGCATAGGCTTCCCATGATAATTTCCTCATTCATTTTGTAGGATGTTATGAAGACAATGTACATTGTTCAAACAAATCAGAGTAGAATAATTACAATAGTTGGTTTTAGTTTTAGGAAAATAAGACTCACCACCATTTTCAAATTTTATTATGACGATATTGTGCATTAATATTGTAAGGAAGACAAAATCATGAAGATGTTGATCATAAGGTTGGCGAAATCATCAAGTAAACTTTCACAAATTACCCACTATTCATGTAACATCATGAATGTTATGGACAACTATACAAGTATGCATTTGATTATGCTCATGTATTCGGATGTTAAAGTAATATGGTAATGGATTCCTTTACTTATGCTTAATATCATTGTTGAATGATTAAATAGGGTAAATTCTTATATGTGAATGTTACCAGGGTATGACAAAGGCATGAATCCTAATATATGACAATAGTGCTTATAATTGTTTGAATGTATTTATGTTTTTTTTTATCACCTTGTGTGAATGTTTGTTTGTTCAAATTATGCATATGTAGTAAATGATATTCCATTGTATTTAATATGTTGATTATTGAAGTTGATTGACTTAATCTTGTGACATAATTTTAGAATCGTTTCATATGTTTTTGTGATTGTATGCATGAGTACTCATTGTTTGTTTGGCTAAATGAAATATTTGTCAAGGATAATAGATTGCAGATATGAATGTCTTGGCTAGGAAATCAGTGCAATCCAATAATGGAAACTAATCACTATTTCCAAGAGGAACAAACATTATGAGATGAATTTCATAATTGTGGAATCTGATTTTTGTAAGAAGCATATTTAAAATTTGGATTGTTTTATTCATGACGAAGTCTAATGGTAATTGTATTTGTATGATACAAGTGACATGATGAATCTATCTAGTAAGGGAAAATGATGGTTGTTGAGATAAAACATGTGGAAGAATGCTATTTTGTTGATAGAAAAATGGCTATAACACACCCCAATCACCTTATTCTATGTTTATTATAGCAAGCGAGTGGGGCACCATTGTAGTAAGAATCTACAATTTTGCACTCTTCTTGAGTGATAGAGGATTCACAAATGATTGATTCAAAAGGGACTACTTAGTAGGGAAAGGAATTCTCAATATTGGAGGGTTTTTCACTGGAAGGAGGAGGATACTTGAATGACTAGTCTATGGCAAGAGATTCATGTTACATGATAGATAGAATCATGAGTGCATTATATGCATTGAGCATGTAAAAAAAATAATGCATTTAGTCTTGTCACTCGTTTCCAAATGGAGAAGATACATATTCATACAAATAAGTATTGGGATAATTGCATACTTTATCTTGGGTTGTGAATATATTTGGTTTAGTTAAGAACTTGAAATTTATATATTGGAAATCATATGGATGCCACACTTAATGCATAGAAATGCTAAGATATTCATGTTTACTTTGATGATTCTTGTAGATATATGTTGGAATCCTAATTTGTTTGGAGGTTTGCAAACGAAGTGATGACCATGACATTGAAAATACAAGTGAAGAATGAACACATAAAGTACTATTGAAGAAAAGAGAACACCATGGAAGGTGTTCTTCCAAGAGGGAGGGGACATATTGTTCTAGTTTTAACCCTTTGGAAACCTTGATATTGATTTTTTATAGATTGTAAGTATTCTCTTCATTACTATGTTTTCTTATACCAATTTTCCCATGTAATAAATAAAATAAGAATAATAATATGTAAAAAGTTAAAAGTAAATAGTGTTGGGTAGGAGTTTTGATATGTTTTTCACTTTCAGTGATGCCCTTTTTGACCTTTACTCTTATTTATCCTTCATATCATTAGTATTGGTATAATTACTTATACTTTTCAAAGGAAGCATGGAAAAAAAACTCAAGAAAGTTAAAAGTAGTAAATTGTCTTTTTTTCATGATATTTTTTTTATTTTTTTATAAAGCTATAATGTTGGAATTGATTTTACTAATGATGGTTATAACAATTCCAAATCTTGTAACCCCAGTACATATCCGGTAATCTATCATCGATTGGAATATTAAGGCTTCTCCAAGAAAAAATATGCCACATGGGTTTTGTTTCTAGATTCGTTGAGATGGTTTTGTGTTGCTCAAATAGTCTCCAAGCTAAATGAAGAGAGAATTCTCTCCTAATAAAACTTCCAGTAAAATTTCTTCTTATACATGAACTCTTGCATAGGTCAAGTTCATTTCTAGGGGGAGAGGGATATTTTCATGCATTACATGTCAAGAAAATATCATGTAGTAACGATATGCAATCTATTCTTCATGAACAACAAGATAAACTTATCCGAGGATGTTTAATGTATATCTTGTATTTGGTAGTATTTCATTGTATCAGTTCTACCAACTGGTGAAACATGGGAATTGGTTATGAATTCTAAAATCCCTCCCCATGATTTAAATATGTGATATGTATGCATATCAAGAAGTCATAAATTTAATGCAGAGAGGAGAAATATTATGTACATAGTGATTATGTACCTATCAACTTTATTTCCATATTACAAAGGCATTGATGTTTTGAAGTTCTTTTGTAACCATGTCTTAGTACTGTATCTCTTCTTGTAGCATAATCTAGCTAGAAAGCCCCCCCTAACCCAGTCTACGTTGCAATATATTTCTTTAGCTAGTCAGTTAAGTGTGTTTTTATTATTATTTCGATCTTAATTTCCTTTAGAAGAGTTCTAATTTAGTACTTTAAGTTTTGTAGATTAATCATTTTTTGAATATTATTTGCAAGTTTCCATTACATGTCTTCATATATTTCCATTAACAAGTGTGTTGATCATCTTCAGAAATCAATTACTCATTGAAGGTTGAAGAACTAATTTGCTCATAATTTACTATAGGTTCAGATGATGTCCTTAAATGAGCTTAAAGACCGTGATATATACTTGCAATAACACTTTAATAAACATCAATCCAGTGATCAAATATATCTAAGTAGTGTGATTGGTTTATTCTTTTATTGGTTTTCATGATAAGCGTGTGCCTAATTCATTAAGAGCTTCCTGTAATCAAATTATTTCATTGGGATAAAAGTCATTAAAGCACATCCCCTACACATATATTGTTTTTATTTCACAACCTTACACTCTTGTATTGATAATAAAGTGTAGAAAAATTTGAACAGATAAATTGTCGTACATGTTTGGGGTTGTTGTTGGGAAATGCTAAAAAGCGATTCCAACATTGATAGATTTTATTTATCTAGGTTTTTATTGAATATATTTCTCTTTTTTTTGGATTTGACTTCTTTTCATACAAACATTCTAAGGTCCGATGGAGTAGAGACGGTAAGACACAAAACAACCTCACTATAGTATTCCTCTAGTGTAATAGCCTAGCACATTCACTTTAGTTAGTACCATTTTCCATTAGATCTAGATTATGTTGGTAATGTAGGAATGGGCCTAGATATGATAAAGATGGAATTTTAAAAGGTAGAAAAAATTCATCTTTTTTATCCTTTCCATCTTGGGGAGTTCTAATAACCCCTTCTACTAACCCATTGGCAGATAACAAAAATTACAAGTGGTAGGAAGACAGTCACCAGACCAGAACTAAGGATAAGGTCTGTAGCAATCATGGAGACTGTAATTGGACCCACAATAATAGCTAAATTTGATAGAGGAACAATTGGGAAAGTAGAGTTAGAGGCTGAGGACAATCCAATTCAAGAACCAGGATCTCCAGGCTTTGGATAGAATGTGTTTGGAGAAAAAATGGCAGAAGAATAAGTATACACAAATGAAGAAGGGAAGGAAACCTTTGTATTTTCGACCATGGAATTAATAACTATGGTACAAATGAGAATCATCCCTCCTTCAGTTTTACCACACTTTTATGAAATGATATATGAAAATAGTGACTCTTTCCTTCTAGAATTTGATATTATTTGTAGTAGCCATTCAATTATTCTAATGATGCACATAACTCAAATTGTTTCATGCCACCATTTTAGCATGAATCATTATGTTGGTTCATGGGGTTGGGATGAAACACAATTTGTACATGGGATGATAGGCGTAAGACATTTTTGAAGAAATACTAGGATTATTGCAAATATAGGGACATTTTTTGAAGAAATACTAGGATTATTTCAAAACTAGGGACTATTTTTGAAAAATAAATCTTTAGTATGACACAAAAATCATGAAAGCATAGAAGACTAGATTGAAATATTTATGTATAGATTGCAAAGTTCTAAGAATAACAACCTGGATTAACGCACTACTAAATCCATCCTATCGAAATGGATCATAGATGAGTCCATCAACCTGCTTAATTTGATGTGATTAGGTTATGTATCTCAACTAACCTTCTAAGAAATTTTGGAATCATGTAAGATGTATTCTCATGGAAAAGTTAAAAATGGTAAGGGAACAAGAGACACTCTTTCCAAATTTTCCAAACTAGTCATAAGTGGGGTCACTAGGGATGAATTAGGGAACTTGTTAGCAAAATTTAAAATCTCATTCTTGGTACTTAGGTTACAATTAGATACTTCAAATCTTAAAAAGAATCATGAATAAGAGAATGCAACTTTATCCATATTTTACTCTAAATGTATAAAAAAAAATTAATTGAAAGAGTTGTTGCAATGTGTAATGTTAATGTTACATGTGTAATGATGTTTAATGTGATGTTGTAGATATTATGACTTTTTATTTAGCAAAATATTATACAATTGCCTCTATCTTATGTAAAAAGGAATTATCCCACATGAATCATGGAGTAATACATTATATAAGGAGGTGGATACTCATTTATTGCACATGTATTATGGGATGTAATTCCTCCATACCTCTAGTTGTACAATATAGGTGAACGAGACCCTTTTCGGTATGTTGAAAATTATATTCTTATGTAATTGTAAAACTATGATAAGAATATGTGGAGTGGAGCTCAAGTGTAAGATTGGAGATTTATGAAGAATAAGAAGAGCAAACCAGCCAGCTCAAAATTCCCAACAACCAAACCCACCTAGACGAAACACTCCATTACAAAAAAATCATCGATGCAAACTATGTGACATCTACAGGCACTATACACATGATCAATGCCCCTTCATGGGCCGCGCCAAGAAATTTCTTCAAAACGAAGCTCAACACGGCACCAATGCAGTGGTCCCAGATCAACCCAACCCAACACCACCATTACCTCAAACCATGGTGCTCCAGAACCCATTACCACTCCAAGGGTTGGTATCAATCGCACCCATTCCCCCATTTTCCCCTGCAACCCCTGCTGTGGCCCCGCCTACAGAGACAGAGGTTCATCATTTGCTAGCCATGACAACTGACGAGGTCAACTTGCAGAATAGGAGTAACCAATATGGGTCCACCATCAAAATCACTAACCCATCAATGACATCCATGTCTAACACCAAAAACATACCCCTTCACCTTCCTACACCCCCCTTCGATGGGATGACCCGAGGTCCACAATTCCCTATCGTCGAATCTCCAACAACACCAAGGCTAGAGCTGCTTTGAACTATATCATCGTTGATGATTTGTTCTTGTCACCTACAACCATGTCCTCTCTTGAGGTGCTCAAAACACACTCGCCATAATGGAAAGCATTTTTATCTGCACTTGGTGCGGTGAACCCCTCCGATTCCATATTGATCACATTCAATTTGTATCAAGGAGAACCCACAATTCCATCCACCATCACCTTTAGAATTCAGGTCTCAATCCAGAATTTGGTGCTCCATCGATGCATCGTCAATGAAGGGGCATCCACCTGTGTGATGTCAACATCTGTCTGGTAGAAACTCTGGTCCCCTACCCTTAAACCATCTACCACTACACTTCATGCCTATGATGGTCACCCGACCAAGGCCCAGGGCATTCTCCTGCACGTCCCCATATCACTAGCCGATAAAACAGTTTTGATTGACATAGAGGAGGTCAACGCGCAGTTGGAATATAACCTTCTATTGGGACGAAGTTATAAGTACACCATGAGAGCTGTGGCATCCACCATGTTCAACCTTATGATGTTCCCTCATGATGAGAATATTGTGACGCTGGATCAACTAACTTACCATGATCCGCAGGGGACAACTACACCAACCAATGTCATCCCTATTGTGGATACTTCCTTCGACAATGAACCCACTCTGTCATTATTGGATGCAGGTCCCAAGTTGTTAACCGATATGTCCATGACAAATTATTTCTTGTTCTTACCTCTCCCACTGGCACTAAGTGAGACTGTGGATTTGTGCATGCTCTGATCTAGCACCATTGCACCCAAACTCCATCTGCAGCCACAACCCCATTCGCATCCACAACCCCGTCTGTAGCCACAACCTCAACCTCAATCACTACAGAACTATTGGTGTTCATTCCCAATCAACATGATCCTTTTCCTATTTCCTTTCCCTACCATCCAGGATCATGAGTAAGCCTATCTTAGCAACCCACAATTTATAGGATATCACACTAGGGGTTCCTATGTGGTACCTTGAACCACCTACCCTACCTATGAGGCCCCAAGATGTGTTGACTCTTGTCCAGCCAATTCAGATGATTTCACACCTACCTCCTGGTCCATCAAAGACTCGTCTCATCTCCAAGCCTTCCCCTCTTCATCCAACAGAGACTGGGAGCAAGGAAACCAAAACCACAACCAATACCATTTACATGATCTCTAGCACCAGTTTCTATTTTGTCTCATTGGTCGTGGAAGATCAACCTGATATATCCCAACACCACTTACGCGATGACAGAGAGATCTGTAAGACTGCCTCCGGTTTTACCCCATTCCCTTTAAACCATAGTGTGGAATCGGTTATTCCCATAAAATACTAGATTCCATCACCCTACCCTACCAATGAACTTTGTATCGGCAATGGGGAATACCTCTTCGTTGAATCAGATGGTCGACTCTTGAAGAAGCCATGCAATGATCTCCACCTCAAGAGATTCTATGCCTGATATAACCACTATGAGTCCCTTATAGCATAGTTTTTTCTTTTGTTTTGCATTTTTTTTGCCATGAGTTGGTGACCCCCTCTAGTAGTATTTTCGTGTCTAGTCACAGTGAGTCCATTTTAGAACTCTGTTGCAGCACTTGCATGTGAGCAAGTTGATATGATCCCTTCCCCTGGAGGGTGCGGTCCCACACCTACACATGCACACAGTATGTCGCACGTATGATCTAGCTACCACCATGCTATCATACCATCAAGTCCCTATACTTTTCCAAGAGGTCAAGGCCTCTCCGTGTATCCCCGTTATTCCATATGGATCATCCTCTACAAGGATCAGAAGCTGCCACCATTGTGCAAAAATCTCTTGGGTCAAGAAACAATCTTCTAGACTGCCACCCTCCTTACCAATTATTCTGGTCATTTCCTGGATTCACGTCGATTTACATACCTCCATGCAAATCTCACATTGTACGTTGAGATAGCTCCATACCCATAGGCCTCCATTTGGTCTATTCTTCCCCCCTCCATCACTACACTAGGGGAAACACCATTAGTTGCTACTCCGAGTCATCCAGAGTCTGTTGGAGACACCCCTCACACCTCCGGGATCGGTTTTTCATCCTATTTCTTTTGATGATACCATTGTCTCATGTTTAATACTTACTTCTATGGACCTTTTTCTGTAGGTCACCTCAATTTTTGTGCCTCCACCGCATCGATTTGTGTGCCTCTGTTGCATCGATTTGTGTGCTCTTGCCACAAACCATCCCATGCATTTATTGATATTTTCAAGATCCATCTGCTCCATCTGTGCTGCATGATTTGACACCTTTGACCACCTTTCATTGTCCTGCGATGGGGCACGACTAGTGCCCCCAACTTGGTTGACCATAATAGATTTTCTGTTAAGCTATTTTCTGACTCCTAAAAGAGTGAAAATATTGTCGAGCGCCCTTGCTTCCTTTTCCACTTGTTAAAGTATAGGAAAGGGTGTCTACACAGTATCGTTTATCTCCTTTTGTAGACTGTATAGACTACCACATGAAAATTACCACCTTGGCACATTCAAGCCAGCAATGTTTCCCTCTACATCCTTTTATGCTTTCGTGGGCATTAGGATAGAACTTTATGAAAAATATCACCATGGGTTTTCTTTAAGCTCTTTTCCAGCCTTCTCATCAAGAAAATATTGCCGAGCAAACTTGGTTTCGTTCATGGTCATAAAATTACTTGAATGACCGTCTATTCAGTATAGGTTTAACCTTTTCCAACCTGATTGGACTACTAACAGTAAATAAATATCCCATCCCCACAAGGATGGGAGAGCTCTCCTATGTACACTTTTAACCTTTTTTGGGCATAGGATACTACCAACAAAAAAGAGACCCCACTGGAGTCTTCTTCATTCTTTCAGACTCTCTAAAAATTGAAGGCACCATTGAGCATTTACTTTCTTACGATCCCTAAAAATCCACGAGATTGTACCACAACGGTGTCTCTAGGTGCCACCCCATGTGTTACAGTTTGGAAGAATCCCCCCTTTGGGTCTCCTTTGTTTAAATTAATCTACGATGAGTCTTACTTGGATCCCATGAATATCAAACATATTATCTACCCCACCAGAAGTATTTCCCATCTCCAGTTACATTCCCAGTATAACAACCATGATCTCCTTCACTCGAGTCAATTTCATTTGCTTCTAGGTTAGCCCTATCATCGTACTCTGAACAGAGGAAGTTTGAGTCCCCTGTGATTCCCTTCCCTTGTTTCCCCATTCGGTGTGTCAGTCCCTAGATTGTCTCACATCATTGGTTATCTCCCTCTCACTTATGGTCAAGGAAACACCATTTCCTTTGTTAGTTGCAGGTCTCCCTCTTTCGACGACAACACATCTATTCCAGAGGATAGACCCAATGGTCCCTGTATCCTAGTTTCATTAACCTCATTGATGAGTTCCTTGGACCACTTAAGAGGAGTCCTTAGTGACTCTCGGGATGGTTGTGTCTCACATGCTCGACTTCAGCTACATCATCGCAAAGTTGAGATTCGTACATGGTATTGGTCTATGCATTATTTGGTCGAAGAGCCTGGTTGTCACCTGACTCTAGCACATTGGTGAGTCTACTAAGGGACCCAGACAAATTCATGTCCCTTGTGATTTTTAGGTTGCGTTGGAGACAGTTTTTAGAAGCCCCAGAGCAATGCTTATGTATAGATTCATGATTAATTTGGCATATTGTACCACAGAGACTCTGACTCTCCATCAGTGAGTCGTTACAGTGATGGCAAACTTCTAGATCCAATAGATCATCAGTTGTGAAGATATTGCAATCCATGAGAATCCCATGGGTCCAATGTTTCATTTATTTGGATCACTATTATCTTGAGCCTCTCACTGAGGAAACCATTATGTAACAATAGTTGTACATGATTGGCTCTTACATTTTGGAGCCTTGATCTCATTATTTTGACATGGTTACAAGCATGGGTATGTCTGCCTCGTCCATGTACATGTCACACATTCTTTGTATCTCACCCATCAATGGGAACCGAAATTAATACAAAACCAAAAGACACCATGTCCTGAACGAGGAAGCATCGCTTCTTCACAAATCTCTCCACGATCCCCAAGATCCAATGATGTCTATGTGCCATATGATGAGCTCCTGTCCTCACACATCAAGGGGAAATCTGTTAACATGAAAATTTTCTCATATAGCCTACACCATGCAAAGGCATCCATGTCCTAACCCATTCCACTCGTACACCCATTTAACCTATGTTTTTCTCTCAAAAAGCTCTAAAAATACCCTCAAAGGGCTTAAAAACCCACAAAAGAGCTTAAAAATATCAAAAAGGGGGCTAAATCCCCAAAAGGGGTCTAAAAATCCTAAAAGGGCTTGAAAAACTGAAAAAGAGATAAGAAACAAGCGAAAAGGGATTAAAATCGTAGGCAGGGCCCAAAACCCTAACCAGGGGCTAAAAACCATAAAAAGTTGAGAAAAACTATAAATAGAGGTGTAGGGGTCCCCATCACACATGATTCCTCCTGCCTGTCATTATAATGGATGTGTGAGTACCTTGAGAGACCTTTCACTCTCAATCTATTCACCTCCCCCATAACTCCATTCCTCCATTTTGTCATTCCCTTGGTGTGTTGAGCCAAAGCTCCACCCATTTCCAGCATGTGGAGTGGAAGCTTCTGAGTTTGGGAATGGTGGCCCTCTTTCAAACTAGATAGGAAGGTATAATGATTCATATTTGCTTATTTATTTTGTAGTCTATAGATGCTTCATTTTTGTTTTATTTTTTAACCATTTGCTGCAGCTTGTCATTGACTCTACCCTTTTGTCCTCTAGACAGAAGGGAGGTGCATTCTACACATATCCAAGGATTTTCCTTGTCTATTCTCCATGTGAATGAGTGTTTGAGCAAAGTTTGGGTTCAAATATCTGCAAGAATTTCCATCCTCCTCTTTGCACACTCGAATTCAATTTGTTGGGCCATACACTGTTACCATCACAATAGGTTCTCAGGAACTACATGATATCTAAGCTGTAAGAGGAAGTTCCATGATCTCTACCACAACCCTTGTTTCTCTACAAACCCTTAGAATCCTTTGTGGTTCTCTTTGATGTCACATCAAGCATTATTTAATCCTCATATGGCCATCAAATGCATTAAAATCCTTTTTGCATGCTTATTGGAGCTTGGGTGACATCATTCTTGTCCCATCTCATCCCAACCATAGTTGTACAACCATCATATGAACACCATGATAGGTGAACTAGAGGTAAACACAACTCTGCAAATTTCGAACATGTGATGAAACTTCTTAGAGAGTTTTAGAGGCTCTTCCATATCTCATTGGAAATATATCTCAATCATCTAGAATGGGTATTTTTTGGTTTCTCATTTACCTTCGTGGTTTGTGAGATACGCTTGTTTGAAGCAACACATGTATGTACATAGTGTGACTGCACGTACATAAAATTCAAATATCTTTCACGGCCTCCACAAGAAATTCTAGATCCTACACTATATCTCATTGTAAATGTATTTCCATGAGATAAAATGGGTATTCCATGGTATTTCATTTGGATTCATGGTTTGTGAGATATGCTTGTTTGAAGCAGCACATGTTTGTACACAATGCGACCTCATGCAAAACAACTTTAAACAAGTACCACAGAATCCACATAACATATCAAAGGATCTACCACATCTCATTAGAAAGGTATTTCCACAATCTAAAATGTTTTTTTCATGGTTTTTCATTTGTATTTATGGTTTGAAAGATATCATCGATTGAAGCAACATATGTCTGCAAAAACAATGCATGCACATCCCCTGAGATTCAACAAACATTTTCTGATTCCTTGGGCCACCACAGTGAAAATATGTTATATGGATGGAAATGTCTATTTTATATCTCAAATGGGTCTTCAACGGAATCCAATTTCATCATTTGCACAATAAGATCTGCATGGATTTGTAGCAAGACATCAATTGCATCAAAGCTCATGGATTTTTCAATTTTTGGACTTTTATTAAATCCTAATGGTAATCATGGTTATGGTTTAACCACACAAAAACCATGGTTATAGGTCAACCACATAAAACCCATGGTTATGTAATCACGGTTATGGGTCAACCACACAAAACACACAGTTTTGTATTGTAATCATGGTTACGGGTCAACCACACAAAACCCATGGTTAAGGGTCAACCACACAAAACCCACAGTTATGGGTATGAGTCAACCACACAAAACCCTCGGTTATGGGTCAACCACCCAAAACCCATGGTTAGGGGTCAACCACACAAAACCCACGTTCATGGTCACGGTTATGGGTCAAACCAACAGTTATGGGTTAACCTCACAAAACCATTCTCTTCATTGGAAATTGGAACATTGTAATAATGGGTATTTTTTAACCATGAAATGATGGGGACCATCATTTTCTAAGGGGGCAAGAATCATCCAAATTTCAGGGGGCATGTGGTCTAAATTTTGATGTATAAGTCATAAAAGTATTCAATGGAGAGGCCACCCTCTCCCATCCATGGTATTCGACAACCCATGGTATTGTTCCATGGTATGGATTCAAGGAAAATTGTGCCTCTCCCATCCATGGTATTTGAAAACCCATGGTTTTGTCCCATGGTATGGCCCCAAGGAACATTGTAATAAATTTATAAAAAGGCCCTATGCCTTCTCAATAAAGCATTCAAGGGCTTTTGCCAATCTACATTGGGTCTTATTATTTTGTGTTAATCTTTTTGAGTTATTGGTTAATCTTTTTTAAGTTATTGTTCTAAGAGTTGAGGCTCTTTGAGCCTCACCTCCAATATCATTTTTGCATTAAATTATAGAATATTTGCAGGTTTACTCTCCTCCTCTCGGCATTCAAACCTCTCGGGTATCATCCTCCAAGATCGGATCAGGGGTACTAACACGAGGAGTGAATTATTGGCTTTTTACGACCTCCTTCATTTCGCCTGACACAAAAACATTCAAAGCTTAATGATCGTGGGGGTATCCAAAGTAATTCTTGAGTAGGATCAACTTGAATTTAATCTTTAGGTTGTGCAATTAGAATGGTGGTAGACTAGAATTCAGTGTCTTCAAGCAATCTTTTAAGAGATTGGAATTCTGCCATGTTTATTGTGAATACAGAGTCGGAAGCAAATTTACTAAATAAAAAAAGGCCTTGAATCAATGCAGGGTACCTTGTTTTCTAAGGAATGGAAAGATCCAATTCGAGTTGTCCAGGTCTCCATGGATTTTTTTTATCGAGACTACTGGGGTGGCTTCCCTACATGGACACTTTTTTTTGCAGTTATGTTTCTTTTTAATTCTCTAGGTTTGTCTCTGAATTTTATGCAAAATTCTAAAAATATATATATGTGGGGTCGAGGTTGGTGCTCGCGTGTCATGGGGTCTAGGAATCCAATCCCACTACCACTATACCCCTAGGTGCATCCACAAAGACCTAATCATGGCATACATGTACGTTTGAAGGGGATTTGAATATGAGACCTTCCATTTACAACATTTCAACTATACCACTTGCTTTCCCCATGGGATTTATTTGTTTTTTTTTAAATACATATTAAAATGTTTAATATATAAATACTAAAAATAATATTTTATAGTTTTCAAATTAAAATAATATAATTCTTTTACTAATTTATAAAATAATTGATATAATGAAATTGAATAAATAATTCAACAATAACAAATATTTTTCTGAATAATATTGCCCCCCACATTAATATCATCATATTTGATAAATTGTTCAATGCTTGAAGTCCAAATGAGCTAATAGCTTACCCATTAAATGGAATTCAATTATTTGGCGTGAGATTTAGTCTCATCATATTATGTGGGATTTTGTCCCATCATATTGTAAATTTAAACCTTGTGAGAAAATGATTGATTGGTGTGAGATTTAGTCTCATCATATTATGTGGGATTTAGTCCCATCATATTATAAGTTTAAACCTCATGAGAAATAAATGAAAGAAGAATTAAAATATTTAAGTTGACCTAGACCTATGACATGGACCCGCCACATTCTTAAGAAGAAATTTCCCAAAACACTAAGTGAAATATGGAAGTGGCTTGTTCCAAACTTCCAATAATGACTTTGAAATAAAAAAACAATTCCATATCCAAGTTGGCTATATGGCTTTATGTCTGTTAGCCCAAAGCTAGCTATGTATTTAATTTCTCTTAGTTATATGGATCATGAATGAGGGTTTGAGTATAGTTTGGGTTCAAAGATCTGCAAGAATTTACACCCTCCTCTTAGAACACTCCGAATCCATTTGTTGGGCCATATACTGTAAGCATCACAATTGGTTCTCAGTAACTACAGGATATCTAAGATGCAAGAGGAAGTTCCAAGATCTCTACCATAACCCTTGTTGATCTACAAACCCTTAGAATCCTTTTTGGTTGTCTGCACTCTCACATCAAGCATTATTTAATCCTCATATGGCCATCGAATGGATTAAAATCCCTTTTGTGTGATTATTGGAGCTTGGGTGACCTCATTCAAGTGCCATATCATCCCAACCATAGTTCTACAACCATAATATGACCACCATGATAGATGAACTAGAGGTCAACATGTCTCTAAAAACTTCAAACATATGAAGAAACTTTTCAAATATTTTTATAGGCTCTTCCATAGATCATTGGAAATATATTTCTGTCATCTAAAATGGGTATTTTTTAGTTTCACATTTACCTTCCTGGTTTGTGACATACGCTTGTTTGAAGCAGCACATGTCTGTACATAATGCGACTACACGCACATAAAATTCAGATATGTTTCACGACATCCATAGTAACTTATAGATCCTCCACTATAGCTCATTGGAAAGGTATTTCTCTGATATAAAATGGGTATTTCACGGTTTTTCATTTGGCTTCCTGGTTTCCGAGATATGTTTGTTTTAAGAAGCACATGTTTGTACACAATGTGACCTCATGTACAACAACTTTAAACTAGTACCACAAATTCCACATAACATATCAAAGGCTCCACCATATCTCATTGAAAATGTATTTTCGTAAGCTAAAATGTTTATTTCTTGGTTTTTCATTTGGATTTGTGGTTTGAAAGATATCATCGATTGAAGCAATATATGTCTGCAAAAACATTTTGTGTGCGCCCCCTGAGCTTCAACAAACATTTTCTCATTCATTGGGTCACCATAGAGAAAATATGTTATATATATGGAAATGTCTCTTTTATATCTCAAATGGGTCTTCAACAGAATCCAATATCATCATCTGCATTAGAAGCTATGAATGGATTTGCATCAAGATATCAATTGCATCAAAGATCATGAATTTTTCAATTTTTGGACTTTTATTAAATCTTATTGTAATCATGGTTATGGGTCAACCACACAAAACCCATGGTTAAGGGTCAACCACACCAAACCCACAGTTATGGGTATGGTTCAACCACACAAAACCTACAGCTGTGTATTGTAATCATAATTAGGGGTCCGCCACACAAAAACCATGATTAGGGGTACCCATGCTTATGGGTCAACCACATAAAACTCATGGTTAAGGGTACTAACACGAGGAATGAACTATTGGATTTTTACGGTCTCCTTCATTTCGCTTGACACAAAAACATTCAAACCTTAATAATCGTGGGGGTATCCAAAGTAACTCTTGACTAGGATCAACTTGAAGTTAATCTTTAGGTTGTGCAATTGGAATGGTGGTAGACTAGAATCCAACGTCTTCAAACAATCTTTCTAGATATTGGAATTTTGCCATGTTTACCATGAATAAAATTCATAAGTGAATTTACCATATAAAAAAGGTCTCGACTCAATGGAGGGTACCTTGTTTTCTGAGGAATGGTGAGATCCAATCCGATTTGTTCAGGTCTCTTTGGATTTTTTTTATCAAGACTACTGGGGTGGCTGCCCTACGTGGACAATTTTTTTCCGTTATGTTTCTTTTTAATTTTCTAGGTTTGTCTCTGAATTTTATGCAAAAATATGGAAATATATATGTGCTTAAAAAACACAGATGAGGACATGTAAAATCTAATTATATAAACTTTATACCTTGATTTCTCATGAAATAACAAGTATAGTTTTCTTGTGGAGAAAAAGTAAATAAATATTTATTTTTATTTTTTTAACTAGAGGAATCAACAACTGGGGTCGAGGTTGGTACTCGGTGACATGGGGTCCAAGAATCCAATCTCACTACCACTATACCCCTAGGTGCATCCACAAAGACCTAATCATGGAATACATGTAAGTTTGAGGGGGATTTGAACATGATACCTATCAAAACCCCAAATTTTCAAAAAAATTTAAAATTTTGAAAATACATAAAATGATGAGAAAGCAGTCTGCTAACAGCTAATAGTTATCTATAAAAGAATTGATTACTAAGTAACTTAGAATTATACTTTTGATGCAAGGTTAGGTTTAACTTGAGAAATAATTCCTCTTTCTGTTTGTCGATGAGTTATATTTTGCGACAAGTAGGTGGAATTGTCTTGGATTCTAGGGCTTACTTAGCTTTTAAGCTAACGCAGAAAGCTTACTGTCCTTACAGGTTTACAGGTATGAATAATCGAGTAATGCCTTTTAATTCCATAAAGCATTCAACTATATTTCTATTTGCAAAATAAAAACCTTGGTAAATAAGCTGTTACAAATCAATCTGCTTCTATGAGGTAAAACAAGTAGTTTGTTTCTTCCAATTATTTTTTTCAACAATATATGTATAGAAGAGTTTCTTTCTTAAATGTAAATAGCGACAGTAATTATTCTCCCTGGTTCACAACTTGTGATCTTTGTCGTAAGTTAATTTCACCTATAGTGCATAACCTGTAATGCAGTAATGATTGTTCTAAAGGTAATAAACATTATCAATTGTATAATAATAGTATAAGCATCGGCTTGGTATTTATTTTCTGTAATGAAGATTACTACCTATGGTTCTAAACATTATGGTGTGCATAAAGTCCTAAGGACTTAGAATCTAGTGGAATTGTTCCACTTCAGTTTCTTATTTTATTCTTGTAATACTTCTCTTGAATTAAGCCTCTGACCACAATACTTAACTTAGGTCAGTTCTTCAAGAGAGATTGATTTATTACCTTATGTAAGCACTAGACAATTCTAAGAAAAATTAAGTTACTAATAAAAAACATGGTGAAACTAATAGTACTTGACATGGTTAGTAAAAAACCAAATTTCATTAATTTTTGTTGATTTGAGCTATGTAAAGGATTCATAGCCATCATCTGAATATTTACCACCCATTGATTTATAATTTTCTATGATACTCAACGATACACACATAAATTATCTTATTTATAATGTATTCATGTTTACTAGTAATTCTGGTTATAAACAGATAAGGTTTATGATGTTCATAATCATTTTTAAAAACTATGTTGTATAAAACTATCAAGTCACAATTTAAACGTTAGTGACAATAAGATTAGCTATACAAGTCTATTATGAATACTTGGTAATATCGTAGTTTTGCTAGGTGATGAAATAGCCTTTTTAATTTGTATCTTCCAAGTATTATGAGATTTACTTTATAAACCTAGCTTTGATAGCTCAAGTCTTATCGACATTTGTAACTATACTATTTATGTTATGACTAAATGGATTTTCCATTAGTGAAGAACTAAATCTTTTATGCATAAATATACTTTGGGCAAGAATATCGATTATGATATTGCATCGATTTATTGATTAACAGAAAGCTTAATGTAAATAAATATATAGTCATAAAGTTCATCAACTAAAGTTTCAAGCATAAAATACTTAAGGTAAGAATAAAGATTATAGGGTTGCATCACTATCCCGGTCAACGAAGGGCTTAATATGAAAAAATTATCAAATATAAGTTTACAAGCTATCTTATTATGGAAAGGAATGAATGCTAGTCCACTCCATCAATGATATTATGGGTATGGTTGTGTATAAAATCAAGTCTTTGAATTCGCCCTCGTCCCAAACTATACAACGACTATATTATAGCTTGGCAAATGATTTGAAAGTTTCTAGATTATGCATTCATAGTTTATACCATACATCTATAGGTTGACTACCATGATAACGTGGAACCTTTGTAAATGATTAAAGTGTTTATATGATTGTGCATTACATGATTACATGCAGGAAACTATACGATTTACCCACTGCATGGTTGAAATATTTGTGTGAACACGTGGTTCTTTCTTGGCCAAGTGTTGGGAGTATAAGGGTTTACAAACCCTACTCATTGTCATTCTTCTCCATCGATATCGGGCCTTCGGGTTTCTCTGCAACTATTCCATGGCCGCCATGCTTACCCTACTGTGAATGTTAAAGAGCTATGCGTCTTGGTTACATTATTCCATCAACCTTCGTCGTCCTCGAAACCTTTCCTACATTGTGAGTCTATCCTGCAATAGTTTGAGGAGAGCCGTGGCATTTTTCTTATAGATTGGACTGCGTGTAGTTTTCTTGGGTTCGCTCCTCCATGGCTTGCTTGTTGGGATAGTTTAATGGAGTTCTTTCTTCTGTTATGGCTCTGTCTGTCATAGGGATTTTGGGAGTGTGGATTCTCATGCTTTGAATGTGGTGACAGTACGAGCTTCACTGTAGGCTTCTTGCTTGGCCATTGCTCCCTTCTCCTTGCTGCTATTAGCAGTGGTTTGGGAACACACTGGAACCGTCTCTATCATAAGGGAGATGAAGGGTTTTCTTTTCATTTGGTTGGTGGCGGCGCTTTTGTTCGTTGGTGGCTATATTACCTTTTTTTCCAGGTATGAGAACCTCATTTTTTTTTACAGTTCTTACTCTTAACTCAGTTATTATATAATGTGATAATATTAACGTTGTGATTTCATATTTTTACAGGTGATGGTTGACATTTCTCCTTGCTGCTGGTGCAATGGATAGGGTTGGCTTCCTGGTTAAGGGTAATCCCTGGTCGACCCATGGCAATCCATAGTTGTACATTTCTTTATGGAACAACTTTTGATTGGTCGTCATGTCCTGCAAAAGACCCTTTGTGGTTTACTATTCTCAGTTTGCTTGTTTAGTTTTTTACAAAACCCTTACTGTTAGTAGAGCTTTCCGGCTTATTACATGACTTGTAAATTATTTTTTACCAGTTTTGTGTATAGTTATGAAAATAATATTTGTGGCTTGTCAAGCCATTCTCTGTTTAAACTTTAAGTGAAGAGATTTGACTCTCTTGAGCTTAGACTCGGTTATTTTGATGCTCTTACTGTAATTTTTAATACTAGGGTTTTTACCCTATTTCGACTATGTTAATAATTCTTCACTTGTTAAAATTATCTTGAATTTAAATTATATTATTAATTTTTATTCTGCTAATTCTTTCTATTATAGTACTTTGTTTATAAGCTCGAATCTTCGAGCAAGATTGAATCCTGTTAGTGACCTATGTATAAAGTAAATTCTTTCATTTATTCTATAGGTTTAGTTCATCAATAAAAGTTAAATTATTTGTTTGTTGTAGGTATATAGTTTTTTATACTTTCATGGTTATATTTCTTTGTCCTTATAGGACTGTAATAACATTTTATAATTTTATGTTCAGAATACTAAGTAAATTCAAATTCTTGAATTATTGCCTATCTGATTATTAATTTCAAAGTTATTACTATAAGTTATAATGTTAGTATTTTTAATGTTAATACTGTAAGGGTTTCGACCCTCTATTTTCTTTTATGATTAATTTTTATTTAATTTATCTAAATAAATTTGTTCATATATAAATAATATTTATTAAATATTATTTACCCTTGCACTTAGTCTATTTTATAAGTATATAGATAGGATTTTGTTAATATTTCATTGTTACACTATTATAATTGCTATAGTTAAATTTATTTATAAAAAAGACTATACTAGAATTATCCTACTTGAAATATGAACATTTGTAGAAATAGTTAAGCAGTATGTATAATAAAATAACTCTGTAAAATAACTTGGTTATTTCTTCACAGAAATAAATGAGTGTTTATCTAAGTTAAATCTTTTACCTATGTGACAGGTTAATAGTTTCATTTTGCAGAAAATACAGTTTTTAATAAGATAAATAACCTATCTACAGTAGTCAACATATTAAAAGAAATAAACCTGATGTTTGAAAAGTATTATGTATACTTCTTTTCTAGTATTCTTAATACAATAGTCTGATTTTTGAACCATAACTTAATTAGACAGATTAGTATCCTTTCCAAAAAAATATCTATATACAAAAATAAATTACTCCATTGTTCTGAAATACAAAATAACTCTAATCAATCCATATTTCTATCATATCCTCATTTATCTTAAACACACTACTTGTGCTAGAGTATGGTCTGGTTTATCGAGATGGGGAAAAAAACAGGTAGCATTATCTAATTCAAAATCAAATACAGATTCAACATTCAATGACTAAAAGATTATAAATTCTAACAGTTCACTACATAACATGTAAATCATTCATTCTTAGAAATAAACTTCCAACACAGCAATAAAAGACTGTAGAACCTGTTTAAAGCTGGATGATAATAGCATTGGGAGGTTGTTCCTCCCTACCAACTCCTGGAGAGTGCTCAAACATCGTCTTCTCAGGAACCCCGAGCCTGTTCCTGGTCTCCTTGGCTGGGACTGGGTGGAGCAAGCAACCAAATACTAGTCCAATGACTCAGTACTAACTTTGCACTCAATAGCAAGATCCTTCAGCTGAATAGTTGTACTAGATAATTCTCTGCAGTTTACCCCTCAAACACCTTCTAGAACTTCCCTTCCCAATGAAATCCTTGAAGTACATTCACCTGAATGATTATCCCCTTGGAATGAGCAGCCTCAACTCTCTTCAATGGGCAATTTTATTAAGATTGCCTAGGTCTTTTTGGGTTAGTTGTCATTAATTGAGCCACCTGCTCCGATCCCACTTTCTTGGGGGATCATGACCCCAAATGTAGGGAGGTTGCCACCTACAACATTGGAAGTGTTTGAGGATTCTTCCACTTGTCTATTTGCTCTCCACCCAGTCTCCTCCACCAACTTGACCAGTAAACACTCTTTTAACAACTCTCCCAAGTTGTTTTCTCCACTTTTTATTTATTTATAATTACAATATTCATAATTACATTCAACATCCTTGACTCTGCTGAGTCATCAATTACAACTTTAGCATAAAATTTAACATAATTTCTTGGAATAAAATCAAATATGATAATATTAGTTTGCAAAATTGGGGCATGTGACATACACACCCCCTTAGAATATAACATCGTCCTCGATGTTATTTATTCTTCATCCTCATAATTCCCTTGGAACAGAATTGGATATGCACCTCGTATTTTACTTTCCAATTCCCAGGTGGCTTCCTCTGGACTAAGGTGCTTCCATTACACCTTTACCTATCCAATGGTGCAGTTTCAAAGTGTAATCTCCCTCCTCTCGAGGATATAGTCCGGTTCCACCAGAAAATCCCCTTCTGGTTCCACCTGTACATCATTCCAGTTAACAACATGAGTAGCATCATGAACATATTTATTTAAAACGAAAATGTGAAAAACATTATGTACTCTTAAATTAGGTGGTAATGCTATTTGATAAGCTACTTGTCCAATCCTAGACAAAATTTCAAATGGGCCACAGTAACTAGGTGCCAATTTTGCGCAACTCCCCAATCTCATAGAGCTCTTTTTGGGCCTTACCTTGATGAAAACATGTTCACCTACCTAAAAATCCTTTGGAGTTCTTTTTAAGTCTGCTTGACTTTTCTGTTAATCCTGTGCACTTTCAGATTTCCTTGCACTTGTTTTACAATTTCTTCCATCTCTTTTAACAGTTCCGGACCTAATACCAATCAATCTACTGGATAGGAGTATGGACCTAATACCAATCAATCTAATGGATAGGAGTATTACATTTTCATCTATATAAAATTTCAAAAGGACTAAATCTGGATGATGCCTGATAATTATTATTATAAGCGAATTCTACCAGATGTAAATAGTCCTCCCATTTACCTGGCTAATCTTTCACATACATTCTTAATAGATCTTCCAGTACTTGGTTTACCCTTATAGTTTGTCCATTTGTTTGAGTATGGAAAGAAGTACTGAAATTTAATGTAGTGTTTAACCCTTTAAACAAAGACTTCCAAAAGTTTCATGTAAACTTAGGATATCTATCTGAGATTATGACTTTTGGTACTCCATGCAATCAAAAAATATGTTTTAGAAAAATATCAGCTATGTTTGCAGCTTTATAAGTGGTTTTAACAGGTATAAAGTGAGATGCTTTGCTTAATTTATCAACTACTACCATGATAGAATCATTCTGATTTTGATTTCTAGGAAGCCCAGTAGAAAAATCCAGACTAATTATATCTCATTTCCAGCTGGGGATGGGTAATGGCTGAAGCGAACCAGCTGGGTGTTGATGTTCAGTTTTTACCCATTGACATTCCAAACACCAAGAATTATATTCTGCTACTTCAGTTTTTATATTTGGCCAGAAATACTCTTTTCTTAACATGGTTATAGTCTTTTGATAAACTGGATGATCTGAATATGGTGTTTTATGAATTTCATCCAGATATAACAGCTTGAATTTAGGTACGTTAGGTACATACAGTCTATCTTTATACAATAAAAATTCTTTTTCATTTAAACTGTAACCTTTAATTAAGTTTTCTCTTGGATTTTCTTTAACTTTAGCTTGCAAATTCTTGTAAATTTCATCTTGTTCTAATCCTTCCTTAAGATGTTCATCTAAGTCTGAAACATAGGTGCTGATAGCTTCTGCAAAATTCAGCCTTGCATTCCTACTTAATGCATCAATAACTTTATTTTATTTACCTTTTATATGATGAATTTTGAAATCATACTTGCTTAAGAAATCTAACCACCTAGCTTGTCTGGCATTTAGATTAAGCTGATCTAAAAGATACTTCAATCCTTTATTATCAGTCATTAAAACAATTTTTCTTCCAATTAGGTGATGTCACCACATTTTTAAGGCATGTATTACAGCTGCTAATTCCAGATCATATGTTGCATAATTATTTTCATGAATTTTTAACTTTCTAGACTCATAGGCAATAACATGCCCTTCTTGAGTCAGAACACCGCCTAAGCCATCATTGCAGGTGTCAGTGCACACCACAAATTATTTATTAGGATCTACTATTCTTAAAATAGGTGTGTTGGTTAATAAAGTTTTTAACTTTTTAAAGCTTTCTTCACATTTTTTATTCCATTCGAACTTCTTTCCCTTATTCTGCAAGGAAGTTATTGGATTTTCTATCCTTGAAAAACCTTTAATGAACCTCTGGTAGTAACCGATAATGCCCATGAAAGATCAAACATCGGTCACATCCTTAGGAACCGGCCAATCTTCGATTTCCCTTATCTTGTCAGGATCTACGAAAATTCCTTCCTTGGTCACTACGTGACCTAAATACTGAATCTTATCCTTGAAGAAATCACATTTACTAAACTTTGTGAAGAGTTGATGTTCTCGCAACTCTTGTAAAACAATTTTTAGATGTTCTTTATGTTCTTCTTCACTTTTCGAATATATTAGAATGTCATCGATAAATACGACCACAAACTTATCTAAATACTTATGCATAACATTGTTCATTAAATACATGAAGACAACTAGGGCATTAGTAAGCCCGAATGGCATTACGACAAATTTGTAATGACCATATCTAGTTTTGAAAGCCGTCTTAAAGATGTCTTCATCTTTAATCCTTACTTGATGATATCTAAACATTAAATCTATTTTCGAAAACACCGTGGATCCTTGTAGTTGATCAAACAGATGATCTATGCGGGGCAACAGATATCGATTTTTAATGGTCATCTTGTTTAACTGACGGTAATCTATGCAAAGTCACATAGTTCCGTCCTTCTTCTTGACGAAGATGACAAGTGCCCCCCAGGGAGACACACTTGGTCGAATATAATTTTTATCAATTAATTCTTTTAATTGATATTTTAATTCATTAAGTTCGAGTATGTTGATTTGATAAGGGGCCTTTGAGCTAGGTACTGCACCTGGCACTAGCTCAATGGTAAAATCCAATTCCCTTTTCAGAGGTAATCCCATAATCTCTTTTGGGAATACATCAACATATTCTCTTAAGACTGGTATGTCTTCCAATTTTAACTTATCTATTTTAATTAAAATTTCCTCATTAGTTATTGTTATTGCATAAGCTTTACATCCCTTTCTAACATCTCTCTTAAGCTGTAGGGCAGAAATCTGCCTTATGGTAGTTTTTCTAGGGATTCCTTTAACACTTACTGGTTTTTCATCACTATTTAAACATGTGACAGTTTTATCATAACAATTTAGAATTACTCTATGTTGTTCTAACTAGTCCATACTAATCAACAAATCATAAGAACCAAGAGGAAAAACATTAAGTTTAACAACAATTTCAAATTTATCCATAACTATTGCACATTCTTTAACAAAGCAAGTTACCCTTCTTTTATCACCTATGGCTAACTGAACTAACCATGAATTCTCAAACGTATCAACATATAACTTACATTTTTATACTATTTAAGGTGCAATATAACTGATACTAGCTCCTGGATCAATCAAAATAGTTATAGGGGTTTGATTTATCATACCTTCTACTTCCACCATGGAAGTCTGATATTTAGCTTGTCAATTCTCCAAAGCTGCGTTAATCTTGGGCATGGTCCTTGCTAGTTCCCCAACGGTCATCTCCTCTTGTATGGTATGAATGTTATTACCAGTCTTCTTCTGGTTTGGACACACTGAAGCATAGTGTGGGCCATTACACTCCCAGCACTTGATAGGCTCTTTGCGCTCAAAGCTCTTGGTAAAATTTCCATGATTATTTGCAAAATCTTTACCTTTGGAATTATTCTGGTTGTTGGGTGTATTGTTCTTATTTCCTTGGAAGTTCTTGTTATTAGGATAATTTTTTTCCTTATTGTTCTTAAAATTTATGTTAGGCACAAAATCCTTCTTCTTTTGTTCAAACTGATTATTATTTTTCTTAGCTTTCCAGTTGGCCAAGCTTTCTTTCTTCCGATTCTGCTCAAAACATAAGTTAGCTTTTCTTGTAGCTTCTTCCAAGGTCTTTGGGTTATCATATTCAATTCTATCTTTAATATGATAAGGGAGACAGCTAAGAAATCGTTGTACCTTTGGTTTCTCATATAAAAGGTATGGTACATACCTAAGTAGACTTAAGAATTTGCTGTTCAGATCCTTCATTGTCATTGATCCTAACTTCAGCTCATAAAACTCTTTGGATCTCTCCTCATAATATTGCTCAGACAAAAATTTCTTTCCGAAATACCTCTTAAAGGTACTCCGGTTTACATTTTTCTCTTTTATGCCTTTAACTCTTTTCCAGTCCTGCCACCAAATGCCAGCCTTTCCTGAGAGGTTATAAATAGCCATTCTAGCCTTTAACTGGTTAGAATAGTTATATATTTGGAAGTACTTCTTCATCCCAGATAACTAGGATTCAACTACCTCCCCCTTCTCAGTCTCTCCATTAAAGGTTGGTGGTTTTATCTTTTTGAATTTCCCGGAAATTTCCTCATAAGGTTTGTATTTCCTCTTTTTAGTGTACTGATTATCATCACTATTGTCACTAGTAGAATGGTAATTTTGTTGTTCACCAAACACTTCAGAAGATGAACTACTTTTAGTTTTAGTATGTTTCATCTTTTTAGATTTACATTGATGACTGGTATCTTCTGATTCTAATCTTCTACCCCTGCCCTCAGTTTGAAACTTTTCAATTAGGATCTGATTCACCTCTTCTTGAGCCCTCAGAATCCTTTCATTCTCTAGTTTTACAGACTCCATTTCAGTTTTTAGGTCCTTTACAGTTTTTAACAATTCTGAAGAATTGGTAGTTAAATCCTCTGGTATAGGATCTCTTGGTAAATTTCTTGTTTCAGTAGCTGGAGACTCCTCCTCTACATACTCTTCCAACCTTTCCATACCTGCCTATTAAACTTCAGAAAACAATTCTCTGTTGAATAACATTTAAAATAAAATACATCAACATAATAATTTAATTTACTGTTTCATGAAAGCTAGTTGGGCTTCATCAAGGCCTAGTGTTTGAACCTTGTGCTCTGATACCACATGTCAAAACCCCAAATTTTCAAAAAAATTTAAAATTTTGAAAATACATAAAATGCTGAGAAAGCGGGTTGCTAACAACTAACAGTTATCTATAAAAGAATTGGTTACTAGATTAGTTAATACATAATCTTAATTAAGCAACTTAGCATTCTAATTTTGATGCAAGGTTAGGTTTAACTTAGGCAATAATTCCTCTTTCTGTTTGCTAATGAGTTATATTTTGCGACAAGTAGGTGGAACTGTCTTGGATTCTGGGGCTTACTTAGCTTTTAAGCTAACACAGAAAGCTTAATATCCTTACAGTTTTACATGTATGAATGATCGAGTAACTCCTTTTAATTCCATAAAGCATTCATCTATATTTCTATTTGCAAAATAAAAAACTCGGTAAATAAGCTGTTACAAATCAATCTGCTTCTATGAGGTAAAACGAGCAGTTTGTTTCTTCCAATTATTTTTTTCAACGATATATGTATAGAAGAGTTTCTTTCTTAAATGCAAATAGCGATAGTAATTATTCTCCCTGGTTCACAACTTGTGATCTTTGTCGTAAGTTAATTTCACCTATAGTGCATAACTTGTAATGTAGTAATGATTGTTCTAAAGGTAATAAACATTATCAATCATATAATAATAGTATAAGCATCTGCTTGGTATTTATTTTCTGTAATGAAGATTATTGCCTATGGTTCTAAACATTGTGGTGTACATAAAGTCCTAAGGACTTAGAATCTAGTGGAATTTATCCACTTCAGTTTCTTATTTTATTCTTGTAATACTTCTCTTGAATTAAGCCTCTGACCACTATACTTAACTTAGGTCAGTTCTTCAAGAGAGATTGATTTATTACCTTATGTAAGTACTAGACAGTTCTAAGAAAAATTAAGTTACTAATCGAAAACATAGTGAAACTATTAGTACCTGACATGGTTAGTAAATAACCAAATGTCATTAATCTTTGTTGATTTGAGCTATGTAAAGGATTCATATCCATCATCTGAATATTTACCACCCACTAATTTATAATTTTCTATGATACTTAACGATACACACATAAATTATCTTATTTATAATGTACTCATGTTTACTAGTAATTCTGGTTATAAACAGATAAGGTTTATGATGTTCATAATCATTTTAAAAAACTATGTTGTATAAAACTACCAAGTCACAATTTAAACGTTAGTGGCAATAAGATTAGCTATACAAGTCTATTATGAATACTTGGTAATATCATAGTTTGGCTAGGTGATGAAATAGCCTTTTGAATTTGTATCTTCCAAGTATTATGAGATTTACTTTATAAACCTAGCTTTGACACCTCAAGGCTTATCGACGTTTGTAACTATACTATTTATGTTATGACTAAATGGATTTTCCATTAGTGAAGAACTAAATCTTTTATGCATAAATATACTTTGGGAAAGAATATCGATTATGATATTGCATCGATTTATTGATTAACAAAAAGCTTAATTTAAATAAATATATAGTCATAAAGTTCATAAACTAAAGTTTCAAGCATAAAATACTTCAGGTAAGAATAAATATTATAGGGTTGCATCACTATCTCAGTCAACGAAGGGATTAATATGAAAAAAATATCAAATATAAGTTTACAAGCTATCTTAATATGGAAAGGAATGAACGTTAGTCCACTCCATCGATGATATTATGGGTATGGTTGTGTATAAAATCAAGTCTTTGAATTCGCCCTCGTCCCAAACTATACAATGACTATATTATAGCTTGGCAAATGATTTGAAAGTTTCTATATTATGCGTTCATAGTTTATACCATACATCCGTAGGTTGACTACCACGATAACATGGAACCTTTGTAAATGATTAAAGTGTTTATATGATTGTGGATAAAATTACGTTGAATAATTGGAAATCGATTGCATGAAGGAAACTATATGATTTACCCACAGCATGGTTGGAATATTTGTGTGAACACGTGGTTCTTCCTCGTCCAAGTGTTGGGAGTATAAGGGTTTACGAACCCTACTCATTGTAATTCTTCTCCGTCAATTTTGGGCCTTCGGGCTACACTGTAACTATTACATGGCCTCCATGCTTACCCTACTGTGAATGTTAAAGAGCTCTGCATCCTGGTTACATTATTCCATCCACCTTCGTCGTCCTCGAAACCTTGCCTGCACTGTGAGTCTATCCTGCAATAGTTTGAGGAAAGCCGTGGAATTTTGCTTACAGCTTGGACTGTGTGTAGTTTTCTTGGGTTTGCTCCTCCATGGCTTGCTTGCTAGGATAGTTTAATGGAGTTCTTTCTTCTGTTACGGCTCTGTCTGTCATAGGGTTTTTGGGAGTGTGGATTCTCATGCTTTGAATGTGCTGACAGTGCAAGCTTCACTATCTGCTTCTTGCTTGGTGTAATGCCCCATATTTTGACTCCGGCATATTTTATCACTCAGACTTATTACACTGTATTTACTTATTATCTGTGAACTCAACTATACTTCATAAACTATATTTTGGCATGTTATATGTGATTATTTACTGATGTTATGATGTTATCAGGATTATGATCTAATTATGATATTATGATGCTATCATGCTTATATTATGCTTTGATCATGATGTTACGACGATTAACATGCATATGTAGATGCTTTGATTATAATGTTATGATGCTTATCATTTATATGAAATTATTGTGCTTATGCGATTATCATGCAGTAGTCGTCATTAGATTCATTTATTTCATAACAAAAACATATCGTCAATTGTAATCCTTGGTATGATGTGATATGTATGATGTGGTACATGGGCACCCATCCATGATGCGAATTATTTTGTGATTTTATGATGAAGGAAAATAATGTTGATGATATGGACCAGCTATTGATTTAATATTGTTATGAATGCATGTTTGCATAGTGCTAACCTGCAGGGTACAGGGGCTATGTGATATCCAGGTGTGTGATGAAAAGTATGACTCAATACATATCTTGAAGAAGAGACTTAATTGCCAAGTGATGGTACGATGAAACGTACCAATAAACTCGATAGCAACGCAGTATGGTTTGATGAGTATGTACCCAGTATGTTGAGAGGGATGGATGCATTTCCCACCCTATGTCACTTTGATACCCAAGGTCATGGGAAGGCAGTGCTGAGACACGCTCCCCAAGTTGTTGTGGTGACGATGGTCAAATGCCTGCTAGGAGAGTCTAGGTCCGCTAGATAGCCGACGCTACCGCTCTCAGGTTCTATGTGGGAAGGTCAGTACAGCTGGCATCGACTTTGTACTAGCAGAGGAAGGATAGGGAGGATGTGGACGTAGGTTAGGATGGGTGGACATATTAGTTATTATTGTTGAATGTTGGACATTTATGATACTGGATTAGTGATGGTAGGTACCAATCTTAATTGACTGATTAATAAGAACATAACTGTTAAATAACTCTGAATGTCAAAAGAAATCATATTATATTGGTATATTGGTCTTGTTGCGTGAAATATTATTTGTATTAGCTAGAATTTAGGGGTTTTTATATAGTACATGTGCGGCCTGTGCATGTACTGGCCATGCATGCACACCTCACACATGCACGCTAGTATGAAATATTAATTGAAAAACATTGAATAGTTGGATGGGTTAACTAAGTAATTGTGAATTGTTTTAAACCTATAAATGTACCTTATTTATTAAGAAACAATGTGCGAGGGGACTTAACAATAAACATAAACATGTCAATGCTATCATTTCAATCAATTAATCATGAGACTACAATTGATTAATTATTGGTTAATAATATTAATTATTATTTTACTTCTGTTATTATTATCTATTATTATTATTTCATATTATTAATGTTTATTATTAAGTACTTATTATTTAGTTATTAATAAATAATAATTAACAATACTATTATTACCATTACTTTTACCGTTCAGTATAAAACTTAAACAAACAACATAGGTAAAATTCTATGACAATTGGTTAGGTTTTAAATGTAACACGTACAATTCAATAGGAAAAACATTTAAGTAATTTCCACCATCTCATCGGGGGCGAGGAATTGTACAATTCAAGAAAATTCATTAATACATAACAAATGTCAAACAAATCTGAACTGGACTGCCCAAGATAGAATTAAATAAATTAATTTAATTATGAAGGAGGCAGTGGAAGGAGGAAGGCGGTGGAAGAAAGGAGGGGAAGGAGGTATAAGGAGGGGGATCAAATGGTTCAAAGGGGGGATTATTATTTTGATTTTGGGCAGAGCAGTCGGGAGAGAATTTTTACGGAAGAACAGAGGAAGGAAAGTGATGGAGAATAGAGGGAAGAAAACTGGAGGAGGGGGTTAACTCCACGGGGGTGAATTACACTCAGAAAAACAAGGAAGTTTCTATCGGGTTTATCGGCACGTGGGCTCGGGGGCTAGGAAACCCGTCGGTTTCCTAGGACCAGTAGGATCAACGTGCGTCGGCAGGGTGGATCATCCAGATTGGCATCAAGGCTCAGACGAAGCTGAGACAAGGGAAAGGCAAGGCTACATGAGCAGGATTAAGTCCAGGTATTCTTCAGTGTAACCCTCTCTTTATTGCACAAATAAAATGAAAATATGAAATCAAAGTAAATATCATTTTATTGTTTAAGTATGGGACTTAGTGCTCTGCCCAGCAAGCAGAGCACTACAGAATGGTATCAGAGCCATGGTTCCAAATCTGGAACTAGAGGGCTCGCAATTGATATATTGAATATATATATATATATATAAATTATTTTAAGCCATTAAATAGCACTGTTCAAATTGAAACGCATCACTTTTACTTGAAACACAACACTACTTTGCCTCTATTCAGTTCTTTTATTATGTAATTTTTATTTAAGTAATATAGGCTACCATCGTTGATAAACTAGTTTAAATATATCTTAAATTAGAATTTATTTATCATCAAAAGAGATTCTAATAAAATATAAGAGACTTGCATCATATCCCATATCAAGAGAATATTGGGCATACCTACATTGATCAATTTAAAATGAAAATACTCTAAATTAACCAGATTTTTGTAGCCATGTAACAATTTTCACAATCTCAAGTTTCAACATAACCCAAATCGATTATGTTTATCATCTATATCCTCCATGTAATTATTTGTATAACATTTCCATAAGCCTAAAACCACACAGTTCCTCATCCAATTTATAGTCGTCAAAAAATCGTCAAAACCTAACTAAATTGTATTTTCATACAATCTGAATAGAAATTTAAGCATGAGTAGGTTTCATCATTGGCAATTAATTTTATGTCTGAACATGGCTACCAATTATCTAGAGTTTAAATCATCTATGTATTTGTCTACGAACCCAGCTAGTAAAAATTAGTGAGAATTACCTCACAAACGACCTTGGAACCCAATGGACGGGAAAAGTTGCAGAGGGTGTAGGATACTAGCACTTGATCTGAAAAAGAAAAAAAAACTTGCTCAATACCCTTGTTCTGCTGATGTTTCTGTGTCTCTGCACATCTCTGTCATTTGCTGATTTGCGGCTCTCGAGGAGCGCTAGGTTCCCTCTAGCGTCGGCTGAACAACTTGATTTGGCACTTCAAAATCCCCCCCGAGTCAACTCGAATGACTTGCAGATGAGCTATAAAGATTTTCCAACCCTTATGGTTTATCTTCATGTCAAAATGAACCTCTATACATATGTTTCTGTGAGAATTGGAGTTGGACCCTCCTCTTCCTCATTTTTAGCAACGTCTTTATCCTCCTCCAATCCTTCAAGGCCTTGAATACGTGCCCTATATTCCCTGGGATGTTTAATAGATAACTATGCATCAATCACCTCATCCTGAGCCCCGTTACCTCCCAAATAAACCAGCTTAACCGTGCCTTCTTCCACAAGCCCACCGACATGAGAACCCGTGCAGATCTAGGATTCTTCTGACCCATTGGGTATCTTAGAGTTCTCTTCCAGAGAATCAGTCCATTCCCCTTCGGAGGGACCTACATCTTCTATACACTCTCCATCATGAAAAACGCTAGAGGCTTTGGATTTCATAGCCGCTGCTGCCCTCAGTAAGGCTTCTTTAATGCCTTTTGCAGACAACGCACAGTCCTCTAAGCCCACGTCCTCTAACCTGGGAGGAATGATGCTTGTAATGATGTTGTTACTTCCACTGATAATCCCCTCGAGCTCTGCTTCTGCTTCCATCTCTATCGAACCACAAAACAAGAAATTCAAATGAACGGTGTGTTACGTTGACAGAACGCTGAAAAACGTGGAGGAGGTCACGGTTTCAAGCCTGCAAACCTCTAAGTTTTATGTATTTGGCGCATTGGTTGGAATGATTGGTGAGTTGGTCTGAATACACCATTGTAGACCTTCCAAGCACGGCTCCGAACCGTTAATCTCACTCAGCGATTATCCACCTTGGCCATCTGCGAGTGAGAGTTGAGACAGCGTGAGGCCCATCTCTTTCTCTCTCTCTCGGCAGCTGCGCTTCTGCGTTCTCTCATTAATCTCCATCCAGAGGGCATCAATTGGCGCCTGCTGGCACTTTCTTCATACCCTCACGACCACCTGTTTCCCATCGTTATCATCGTCACGACAGTGAAGAGGAAAGGTATAGGAGGAGCTTGTTGTTTCCATGCTACGGATGGAACCAAGTTCAAGTCGACTGCATATAAAACCCTAAAATCTTAGTACTTGTTATCCCAGTATAAGAATTACTCCATCTTTTACCTTTCAAAACACCCATCGATCACAAGGCATAAACTTGCCCGCTTTAGGAGTGACATTCTCCTCGTAACATTCAAAATTGTGTACATAGGCATAGGTACAGCAAAAACAAAGTATATTGGCATACCATCTTAAACTATCTAAATCTGCCAACTGAGCTGTTGAAGAATCAAGGGCTCTAGTTCCAGTATTAACAATTTTATGAAAAATCCAGCTGACTTTGGTTCTCCATAGCATTTGTGAAACCTTTTTGAAGATGTCAACTCCATCAAAAAATGGCCGTAATGTTGGAACAAAATTCAGGAATTTAACGCATCAAGAAGAAAACGGACATAGTGGATTCAGAAACCTTGTTGAATACACTGCAATCCTGTAACTCTAATTGACTTCCTTTCCTTCAAATGCTGAGCACCTCTTGGATGGCGAAAATGGTTGGTTTCAGTAGGCTGAGAAGGGCCTCGCGCGCGGGTAATAATGAGAGGGTTCTCGAAGGGGCGTGGGGGGGGACTCCACGCCATGCACCGGTTGCCTCGGCTGCATGTTGGTGGACAAGTGGGGCGCATGCAGCCTCAAGACACGTGGGCATTGGGCTACATGGGAGAAAAGGGAATGATGGAGAAGGATGGTGGGAGACCGGGTGGGATGGAAGGTAAGTTATGTGGCAGGAGGAACTAGGATTAGGGTTAGGATAGATAGGTAGGCTAACCCTTAAATAAAATAAAATAAAATAAAAATTATTTATTGTTTAAAACTTTTTATTTATTTTTTTATATATAAAATTAATTATGAATTTGGTTAAGTTTTAGAAAAAATATATTATTTTTAAATTATTATTTTAAATTTATTTTATTTCAAATTTATTATATATATATATTTTTAAATTTATTTTATTTTTTATTATAATTTTATTAATTTGGAGTAAGTTTAATAAAATTTTATTTTTATTATTATTTAACATTTAGTTGTATTTAAGTTAACTAATTTTATTGCATTATAATTCGTCTATTTCTATATGTTATGTTTAATTAAGCTAAAGATAAGCTGAATGATTAAAATAGAGGTTAGGTTAATAAAATATAATATTTAATGTTATTTTTCTTTAATGTAACATTAAATGTTTATCTATAGCATTTAAATGTTAAGTGATTGAAGTTGAATGTTAATTCTAAAACATAACAATATAGATAACATTAAAATTTAGATAGGGTAACGTTAGTTAGTCTATGTTATTGGAAATTCAAATATTAAACTTAAGGCATTACCAAAACTTTGACTGATAGTCGAAGAGGTGAGATGGATGTAAAATAAGAAAAACAAGACATTGTTGAGACTAGCATTATGAGCTGAACGTTAAGGCACAGATTAAACCCCAAGACGAAATCGCTTAATGAAAGCGACTATGCAAGTTTTACGCAAATATTGACAATTTGTCTCTATGCATAAATATAAGCATTTCATAACTAAATTTTACCTCTGCAATTATTAGATTGAGATAATAATGACATAATGTTGTTGAGTATGCCAGGAATTATCATGGTTCAAACACATAGAGGTCGAGGTCGAGGGCGAGGTTGAGGTCAACCTCCCTCGCCGCCACCACAGACCCCACCACCGACACCGCCAAGGACAACCGCCAGCCCTGAGATGGGGGTGATACTGAGATCCTTGGAAACCATCATGGCCACACTAAACAGGCAGTCGAAGAGGATCGTAGAGGTAGAAACCACTCAGGTGACCCAAGAAAACTTTGAGAGGGCATAGGGCCCAAGGCAGGAACCGCTTTAGGATATCTCTAGAGAGCTACAGAAGATCAAAATTCTTGAATTCTCGGGAGGACGACCGAGAAAGCAAGCCGAAGCGTGGCTCGAGGGTATGAAGAGGTGCTTCGCACTAAATGAGTATACCTCAAGTTCAAAGGCTAGAATGGCCATCTTCCAGCTAAAGGGCGATGCCCTAAATTGGTGGTCAGACCTCAAGAAACAATTGCACCTTACCCCTTTGTCTGTTTCATGGGAGTTATTCGAGGAGAGGTTCAACATGAAGTATCTTCTAGCTTATTATAGGGAACAACAGGCGGTTTCCTTTCATGATTTGGTACAGGGAAACATGACAGTGGAAGAGTATGAAGCTAGATTCATGGAATTGGTAAAGTATGTTCCATACTTGGACTCGGATGATCGATAGGTGGAGCGATTTGTGTATGGACTCAACTACAAGATCACGGCCGCAGTACGGATGTGGAAGTCATCTTTAGTTGCCATGGCGGTGGAGTATGCTCACTATGCTGAGGATATGTCAGATGCAAAGGGAGGAAGCAAGTTCATGGGATCCAATCAGTATGTTACAGGGAAGGCCCCACGACCATACTTCAGAGGAGGACAATCCAGACCTCCTCATTATGGTAACAAGTTCACCCCAAGAGGTAACACTTCAGTTAACTTAGTATCGTAGGCTTTCTCAACAAACCATGGGAACCAAGGACGAACACAAGGCAATTCCTATAGAGGATTGGGAGGTTTTAGAGGATCTCGGGGAAGGAACACATCCCAGAGGACTCCTCCCAACAACATGCAAGCACCACTTAATGTCTCTTGTTGGGGATGTGGAGGTCCTCATTTTCAGCGGGATTGTCCTAAAGGATAGACCAGCAGCAGGCAGAAGGAACGAAAAGCATCCATGAGCAATTCTGATAACACTCATCAGATTCATGCAGCTGCTCACAACCACCAGGAAGAACATCAGTCCACCTTAGTGGAATCCACTGGTAAAGTAAACAATGTCAAACTTAAAATTTTATTTGATCCTGGTGCAACAGATAGTTTTATTTCACCATATGCATTAGATAAATGTGGGTTGGCATCCTGCAAGCACAATGATTTTGAATCGGTCGAGATGGCTTCAGGGGTTAAACAGGTAGTAGGTCTTAAGGCAAGGGGGTGTCAAGTTGACTTAGGAGTATGCACCACTAAGTTGGATGCTTATGTCACCAATTTGGGAACCTCTGACCTCATTATTGGCATGGATTGGTTAGAAGACCATAGAGCTTTCATGGATTGTTATGCAAAGAAAGTCTTGTGCATTGATGACGAGGGTTGAGCAATTCAAATCTAGGGTCGAAAAAGGAAGATATCCCTCTGTTTCATCTCCGCAGTGAAAGCTAAAAGGTGTTTAAGACAAGGATGTCAATTGTTTGTAGTTGAGACGATGAGTGATAGTAAAGGACCTTCCTTGAATTCTTACCCAGTATTATCTGAGTTCAAGGATGTCTTTCCAGAAGAACTTCCACAACTACCTCCAGAACGAGAGCTTGATTTCACGATCGAACTGAAACCCGGTGCGGAACCGATCTCAAATACTCCTTATAGGATGACAACCCCTGAGCTTCGAGAGTTACAGATCCAGTTAAAAGAGTTGCTAGACTTGGGACTAATTAGACCTGGCATCTCACCATGGGGAGCGCCAGTGATCTTTGTTAAGAAGAAGGATGGATCTTTGCGACTGTGCATAGATTATAGGGATTTGAACAAAGCCACAGTGAAGAACATGTATCCTATACTAAGAATTGATAACCTATTTGATTAGATGAAAGGCGCATCAATCTTCTCTAAGATTGATTTGCGGTCGGGGTATCACCAGCTTAGGATTAAAGAAAATGAAATTCCTAAGACTGCTTTTCGAACTCGATTTGGGCATTATGAGTTCGTAGTAGTACCATTTGGTTTGACCAATGATCCAGCAGTATTCATGAGCCTCATGAATAGTGCCTTTCAGAATTACTTAGACCACTTTGTTCAAGTATTCTTAGATGACATTCTTATATATTCTAAGAACGAGAAGGAGCACGAGGAGCACTTGCAGTTAGTCTTAACTTGCTTAAGGGTACATAAACTATTTGGTAAATTGTCAAAGTGTTCTTTCTTCCAAAAGGAGATTCACTACTTAGGGCATATCATCTCAGGAGAGGGGATCTCAGTGGACCCAGAGAAGTTGAAGGCCATTGAGGATTGGCCAATCCTGAAGAATGTGCATGAGGTGCATAGCTTCATGGGATTAGTAGGGTATTACCGAAGATTTGTGGAAAGATTCTCCAAGATTGCAAAACCCATCACCACCTTGCAGCGAAAGGGAATCCGATATGAGTGGACCAATGAATGTGATGTTGCTTTTGCTGAATTAAAGAGATTGCTGATGAGTGCACCAATCTTACAGGTACCAGACATGGATAAAGACTTCATGGTATGTACTGATGCCTCGAAGCAAGGGTTAGGAGCAGTTCTAATACAGGAAGGTGGGGTAATAGCTTATGCATCTCGTAAGTTGAAGCCTCATGAGGAGAAATATGCCACACATGATCTAGAATTGGCAGCAGTAATGTTGGCACTAAAATTATGGAGACACTACCTCGCTGGCAGAAGTTTCACACTTAAGACAGATCATCAAAGATTACAGTATACTTTTACACAAAGGGATCTAAATGCTAGGCAACGACGATGGAGTGAGTTCATGAGTGAGTATGACTTTGGTATCTCCTATATCAAAGGAAAGGAGAATGTGGTGGCAAACGCTCTAAGCTGAAGGCCGGGGATTTTCTCCTTAATCCCCTTGAGAGTGGATTTGAAGGAGAAAGTGCTCGAACAACTCTTGGGAGATGGTTGGTATATCAAGGTAACCTCAGATATTCAGAGTGGGAAGAAGTGTGAGTCAAAGTATTATGGGTACCATATTGAGGAAGATGGGTTGCTGCGGTACCAAGGGAGGATGTATATCCCTAAAGAAGGTGATCTTAGGGAAGCAATCCTTAGAGAGGCCCATAGGGCACATTATTGTGCGCACCCTGGAGTGAATAAGATGTACGCAGACATGAAGAAGCTCTTCTTCTGGGCCGGTATGAAGAGCGATGTAGTTTATTTTGTTTCGAAATGCCTAGAATGTCAGCAAGTTAAGGAAGATCATCGACACCCATCCGGTCTCTTACAGCCTCATGATATTCTTGAGACTAAATGGGAAGTCATTTCCATGGATTTCGTTGTGGGATTTCCCCTCACATCCTCGAGACATAATGCTATACTCATAGTGGTCGACAAACTGACCAAAAGTGCCCACTTCATTCCAGTGAGAGACACTTATGATGTGACAGATGTCTCTCATAAATGAAATTGTACACCTTAATGGAGTTCCTAAGAAGATAATTTCTGACCGAGACCCTAAGTTTACCTCCAAATTTTGGACAAGCATGCAGTTAGCATTAGGGACCAGCTGAACTTGAGCTCATCTTATCATCCCGAGACAGATGGGAAAATAGAGAGGGTGAATCAGGTGATGGAGGACATGCTTAGGATGTATGTTATGGATCAGCAGACACAGTGGGAGAAATATCTTCCTCTAGTAGAGTTTGCATATAACAATAGTCATCACAGCTCCAATGGTATGCCTCCATACCAAGCACTGTATGGGAGACCTTGCAGGACTCCACTCAGTTGGGACAGGTTGGAGGATCGTATTTTAGTCAGGCCTGAGTTGCTTCAGGAGATGGAAGAGCAAGTGGTACAGATTAGGAAGCGGCTTAAAGAAGCACAGGATAGACAAAAGAGTTATGCTGATGCACATAGAACTGATAGAAGTTATGAGGTAGGGGATCGTGTATTTATACGCATCTGACCAAATAAAAGTACCATTCGGTTTGGAAAGGGGACTAATTTGTCACCTCGCTTTATAGGGCCATTCGAGATTCTTGAAAGAATCGGACTGGTAGCTTATCGTCTTGCACTGCCACCCCACTTGTATAGGACTCATAATGTGTTTCATGTTTCAGTATTGTGACATTACATAGCCGATGAGTCTCACAAGATTCATTGGAAGGACTTGCAGGTCTCGGACGAGGGAACCTTCACGGCCGAACCATTACGTATACTGGATCATAGAGTTCGACAGCTCTGTAGTCGACACATGGACCAAGTCAAGGTCCAGTGGGACAAGTATAGCCGAGGATCTGCTACCTGGGAGGACACAAAGACTATGCATCGAGATTTTCCCTCACTATTTTGACCATAACTTTGGAATGAAGTTTCCTGAAGGGTGGGTGTATGTAATGCCCCATATTTTGACTCTGGCATATTTTATCACTCAGACTTATTACACTATATTTACTTATTATCTGTGGACTCAACTATACTTCATAAACTATATTTTAGCATGTTATATGTGATTATTTACTGATGTTATGATGTTATCAGGATTATTCTCTAATTATGATATTATGATGTTATCATGCTTATATTATGCTTTTATCATGATGTTACGACGATTAACATTCCTATGCAGATGCTTTGATTATGATGTTATGATGCTTATCATTTATATGAAATTATTGTTCTTATGCGATTATCATGCGGTAGTCGTCATCAGATTGATTTATTTCATAACAAAAACATATAGTCGATTGTAATCCTTGGTATGATGTGATATGTATGATGTGGTACATGGGCACCCATCCATGATGTGAATTATTTTGTGATCTTATGATGAAAGGAAATAATGTTGATGATATGGACCAGCTATTGATTTAATATTGTTATGAATGCATGTTTGCATAGTGCTAACCTGCAGGGTACAGGGGCTATGTGATAGCCAAGTGTGTGATGCAAAGTATGACTCAATACATATCTTGAAGAACATCCTTAATTGCCAAGTGATGGTACGATGACATGTACCAATAAACTCGATAGAAACGTAGTATGGTTTGATGAGTATGTACCCAGTATGCTAAGAGGGATGGATGCATTTCCCACCCTATGTCACTTTGATACCCGAGGTCGTGGGAAGGCAGTGCTGAGACATGCTCCCCAAGTTGTTGTGATGATGATGGTCGGATGCCTACTAGGAGAGGCTAGGTCCGCTAGATAGCCGATGCTACTGCTCTCAGGTTCTATGTGGGAAGGTCAGTACAACTGGCATCACTTTGTACTAGCAGAGGAAGGATAGGGAGGATACGGATGTAGGTTAGGATGGGTGGACATATTAGTTATTATTGTTGAATGTTAGACATTTATGATACCGACTTAGTGATGGTAGGTACCAATCTTAATTGACTGATTAATAAGAACATAATTGTTAAATAACTCTGAATGTCAAAAGAAATCATATTATATCGGTATATTGGTCTTGTTGCGTGAAATATTATTTGTATCAGCTAGAATTTAGAGGTTTTGATATAGTACATGTGCGGCCTGTGCATGTACTGCCCATGCATGCACACCTCACACATGCACGCTAGTATGAAATATTAATTGAAAAACATTGAATAGTTGGATGGGTTAACTAAGTAATCGTGAATTGTTTTAAACCTATAAATATACCTTATTTATTAAGAAACAATGCACGAGGGGACTTAACAATAAATGATAAACATGTCAATGCTATCATTTCAATCAATTAATCATGAGACTACAATTGATTAATTATTGGTTAATAATATTAATTATTATTTTTCTTCTGTTATTATTATCTATTATTATTATTTCATATTATTAATGTTTATTATTAAGTACTTATTATTTAGTTATTAATAAATAATAATTAACAATACTATTATTACCATTACTTTTACTGTTCAGTATACAACTTAAACAAACAACATAGGTAAAATTCTATGACAATTGGTTAGGTTTTAAATGTAACATGTACAATTCAATAGGAAAAACATTTAAGTAATTTCCACCATCTCATCGGGGGCAAGGAATTGTACAATTCAAGAAAATTCATTAATACATAACAAATGTCAAACAAATCTGAACTGGACTGCCCAAGATAGAATTAAATAAATTAATTTAATTATGAAGGAGGAAGTGGAAGAAAGGAGGGGAAGGAGGTATAAGGAGGGGGATCAAATGGTTCAAAGGGGGGATTATTATTTTGATTTTGGGTAGAGCAGTCAGGAGAAATTTTTTACGGAAGAACAGAGGAAGGAAAGTGATGGAGCAGAGAGGGAAGAAAACTGGAGGAGGGGGTTAACTCCAAGGGGGTGAATTACACTCAGAAAAACAAGGAAGTTGCTATCGGTTTTATCGACACGTGTGCTCGGGGGCTAGGAAACACGTCGGTTTCCTAGGGCCAGCAGGATCAACGCTGGTCGGCAGGGTGGATCATCCGGATTGGCATCAAGGCTCGGACGAAGCTGAGACAAGGGAAAGGAAAGGCTACAGGAGCAGGATTCAGTCCAGGTATTCTTCGGTGTAACCCTCTCTTTATTGCACAAATAAAATGAAAATCTGAAATTGAAGTAAATATCATTTTACTGTTTAAGTATAGGACTTAGTGCTCTGCCTAGCAAGCAGAGCACTACACTTGGCCATTTCTCCCTTCTCCTTGCTGCTGTTAGCAGTGGTTTGGGCACACGCTGGAACCGTCTCTGTCACAAGGGAGATGAAGGGTTTTCTTTTCGTTTGGTTGGTGGCGGTGCTCCTATTTGTTTGTGGCTATATTACCTTCGTTTCCAGGTATGTGAACCTCGTTTGTTTTACAGTTCTTACTCTTAACTCAGTTATTATATAATGTGATAATATTAATGCTGTGATTTCTTATTTTTATAGGTGACGGTTGACATTTATCCTTGCTGCTGGTGCAATGGATAGGTTCAGCTTCCTGGTTATGGGTAAGCCTTGGTCGACCCATGGAAATCCATACTTGTACATTTCTTTATGGAATAGTTTTCAATTGGTTGCCGTGGCCTGCAAGAGACCCTTTGTGGTTTACTGTTCTTGGTTTGCTTGTTTAGTTTTTTACAAAACCCTTGCTGTTAGTAGGTTTTTCCGGCTTATGTCGTGACTTGTAAATTTTGTTTTTACCAGTTTTGTGTATAGTTATGTAAAGAATATTTGCGTCCTGTCAAGCCATTCTCTGTTTAAACTTTAATTGAAGAGATTTGACTCTCTTGAGCTGGGACTCAATTATTTTGATGCTCTTACTGTAATTTTGAATACTAGGGTTTCTACCCTATTTCGTCTGTGTTAATAAATCTTCACTTGTTAAAATTATCTTGAATTTAAATTATATTATTGATTTTTATTCTGTTAATTCTTTCTATTATAGTAATTTTTTTATAAGCTTGAATGTGCGAGCAAGATTGAATCATGTTAGTGACCTATGTATAAAGTAAATTCTTTCATTTATTCTGTAGGTTTAGTTCATCAATAAAAGTTAAATTATTTGTTTGTTGCAGGTATATAGTTGTTTATAGTTTCATGGTTATATTTATTTGTCCTTATAGGACTGTAATAACATTTTATAATTTTATGTTTAGAATACTAAGTAAATTCAAATTCTTGAAGTATTGCTTATCTGATTATTAATTTCAAAGTTATTACTATAAGTTATAATGTTAGTATTTTTAATGTTAATACTGTAAGGGTTTCAACACTATATTTTCTTTTATGATTAATTTTTATTTAATTTATTTAAATAAATTTGTTCAGATATTTATTATTTACTCTTGCACTTAGTCTATTTTATAAGTATATAGATAGGATTTTGTTAATATTTCATTGTTACACTATTATAATTGCTATAGTTAAATTTACTTATAAAAAAGACTATACTAGAATTATCCTACTTGAAATATGAACATTTGTAGAAATAGTTAAGCAGTATGTATAATAAAATAACTATGTAAAATAACTTGGTTCTTTCTTCACATAAGTAAATGAGTGTTTATCTAAGTTAAATATTTTACCTATGTGACAGGTTAGTAGTTTCATTCTGCAGAAAATACAGTTTTTAATAAGATAAATAACCTATCTACAGTAGTCAACATATTAAAAGAAATAAACCTGCTGTTTGAAAAGTATTATGTATACTTCTTTGCTAGTATTCTTAATACAATAGTCTGATTTTTGAACCATAACTTAATTAGACAAATTAGTATCCTTTCCAAAAAAAATCTATATATAGAAATAAATTACTCCATTGTTCTGAAATACAAAATAACTCTAATCAATCCAGACTTCTATCATATCTTCATTTATCTTAAACACACTACCTGTGCTAGAGTACGGTCTGGTTTAACCAGATGGGGAAAAACACAGGTAGGATTATCTCATTCAAAATCAAATACAGATTCAGCATTCAACAGCTAAAAGATTATAAATTCTAACAGTTCGCTACATAACATGTAAATCATTCATTCTCAGAAATAAAATTCCAACACAACAATAAAAGAATGTAGAACCTATTTAAAGTTGGATGACAACAATGTTGGGAGGTTGTTCCTCCCTACCAACTCCTGGAGAGCGCTCAAACAACGTCTTCTCAGGACCCCCGAGCCTGTTCCTAGTCTCCTTGGCTAGGACTGGGTGGACCAAGCAACCAAATACTAGTCCAATGAATCTGTACTAACTTTGCACTTAACAGCAAGATCCTTCAACTGAATAGCTGTACTAGATCATTCTCTGTAGTTTACCCCTCAAACACCTTCCAGAAATTCCCTTCCCAATGAAATCCTTGAAGTACATTCACCTGAATTATTCTCCCCTTGGAATGAGCAGCATCAGCTCTCTTCAATGGGCATTTTTATTAAGATTGCCTAGGTCTTTTTGGGTTAGTTGTCATTAATTGAGCCACCTGCTCTGATCCCACTTTCTTGGGGGATCATGACCCCAAATGTAGGGAGGCTTCCACCTGCAACATTGAAAGTGTTTAAGGATGTTTCCACTTGTCTATTTGCTCTCCACCTAGTCTCCTCCACCAACTTGACCAGTAAACACTCTTTTAACAACTCTCCCAAGCTATTTTCTCCACTTTTTATTTATTTATAATTAAAATATTCATAATTACATTCAACATCCTTGACTCTACTGAGTCATCAATTACCACTTTAGCATAAAATTTAACACAATGTCTTGGAATAAAATAAAATATGATAATATTATTTTACAAAATTGGGGCATGTGACAATACCTTCCATTTACAACATTTCAACTTTACACATATTTTAATAATAACACATATTTTTCTGAATAATATTGCCCCCACATTAATATAGTCAAATTTGATGAGTAGTTCAATGCTTGAAGTCCAAATAAGCTAATAGCTTACCCATGAAATGTAAATGAATTGTTTGGTGTGACATTTAGTCTCATCATATTATGTGGGATTTAGTCCCATCATATTATAAGTTTAAACCTCGTGAGAAAATGATTGATTACTGTGAGATTTATTCTCATCATATTATGTCAGATTTAGTCCATCATATTATAAGTTTAGACTTAGTGAGAAAATGATTAATTGGTGTGAGATTTAGTCTCATCGTATTATGTGGGATTTAATCTCATCATATTATGAGTTTATACCCAATGAGAAAATAAATGAAAGAAGAATTAAAATATTTAAGCTAACCTAGACCCATGATGTGGCTCTGCCACATTCTTAGGAAGAAATTTCCCACACTAAGCGAAATATGGCAATGGCTTGTTCCAAAATTCCCAAAATAATATAAAAAAACAATTTCATGTCCAAGCTGGCTATATGGCTTTATGTCTGTTATCCCAAAGCTAGCCATGTAATTAATGTCTCCTAACAGTTTCACAATTTCTTTTATCATCATGTCATCATCAGTTGACCTATTTTGTAATTTCTTTCATCATCGTCTCATCATCAGTTGTTCGGTTTTGCAAATTTATTCATCATAACGCCAAAGTTGCTACCAGGGGCTTCTGATATTTGGCTGAATATACATTTTGGAGAACCAGACATCAAGCTTTTACAATTCAAATTCGGCTGGAGCATTTGGATTTTTTTGTTGCGAGTTTAGGTAAATATTGATTGTTTCTCATACATTGTGTTGTGTTTTGTCTTGTGTTTTTTATAGAGGAATCAGAGGAGATGGAATCGTCTATCTATTCAATTAACAACATATTATATCCAGTCTCATCATTTATGTGGGATTTAGTCTCATCATATTATGTGGGATTTAGTCCCATCATATTATAAGTTTAAACCTCGTGAGAAAATTATTGATTGGTGTGAGATTTAGTCTCATCATATTATGTGGGATTTAGTCCATCATATTATAATTTTAAACTTAGTGAGAAAATGATTGATTGGTGTGAGAGTTAGTCTCATCATATTATGTGGGATTTAGTCTCGTCATATTATAAGTTTATACCTAGTGAGAAAATAAATGAAAGAAGAATTAAAATATTTAAGCTGACCTAGACCCATGACGTGGACTGAGCACATTCTTAAGAAGAAATTTCCCACACTAAGAAAAATATGGCAATGGATTGTTCCAAACTTGCAATAATGAATTCGAAGAAAAAAAAACCAATTCCATATCCAAGTTGGCTATATGGCTTTATGTCCATTAGCCCAAAGCTATATAGCAATTTTGCAATTTCTATATAGCAATTTTTATATGGCTATATAGCAATTTCGCAATTTCTTTCCTCATCATGAGTTGACCTGGTTTGCAATTGCTTTCAACATTGTGTCATCATCAGTTGACCTGGTTTTGACTGTTTTTGCAAATTGCTTTGCTTCGAGCCAGGATAATGCCAAAGCTGCTACCAAGGGATTCTGACAGTTGGGTTTTTACAGTCTCCTTCATTTTGCTTGACACAAAAACATTCAAAGCTTATAATGATCGTGGGGGTATCCAAAGTAAATATTGACTAGGGTCAACTTGAAGTTAATATTTAGGTTGTGCAATTGGCATGGTGGTAGAAAAATACAACATCTTCAAACAATCTTTCCAGAGATTGGAATTCTGCCATGTTTACCATGAATACAATTCAAAAGCAAATTTACTATCTAAAAAAGGCCTCGAATCAATGGAGGGTACCTTGTTTTCTGAGGAATGGCGAGATCCAATCTGAGTTTTTTAGGTCTCTTGGGATTTATTTTATCGATACTATTGGGGTGGCTGCCTACATGGACACTTTTTTTCTATTATGTTTCTTTTTAATTTTATAGGTTTTTCTCCGAATTTTATGCAAAAATCTACAAATATATATGTGCTTAAAAACCATAGATGAGGATATGTAAACTCTAATTATATACACTTTATACCTTGATTTCTCATGAAATAACAAGTATAGTTTTTGTGTGGGGAAAAAGTAAATAAATATTTATTTACTATTTTTTACTAGAGGAATCAACAATCCAATCCCACTACCACTAAACCCCTAGGTGCAGCCACAAAGACCTAATCATGGCATACTCTTAAGTTTGAGGGGGATTTGAACATGAGACCATCCATTTACAACATTTCAACTTTACACATATTTTAATAATAACACATATTTTTTGGAATAATATTGTCCCCATATTAATATAGTCAAATTTGATGAATAGTTCAATGCTTGAAATCCAAATAAGCTAATAGCTTACCCATGAAATGTAAATCAATTGTTTGGTGTGAGATTTAGTCTCATAATATTATGTGGGGTGTAGTCCCATCATATTAAAAGTTTAAACCTCGTGAGAAAATGATTGATTGGTGTGAGATTTAGTCTCATCATATTATGTCGGATTTAATCCATCCTATTATAAGTTTAAACTTAGTGAGAAAATGATTGATTGGTGTGAGATTTAGTCTCATCGTATTATGTGGGATTTAATCTCATCATATTATAAGTGTATACCCAGCGAGAAAATAAATGAAAGAAGGATTAAAATATTTAAGCTGACCTAGACCCATGATGTGGACCCGCCACATTCTTATGAAGAAATTCCCCACACTAAGCGAAATATGGCAATGGCTTGTTCCAAGCTTCCCAAAATAAAAATAAAAAAACAATTCCATGTCCAAGCTGGCTATATGGCTTTATGTCCATTAGCCCAAAGCTAGCTATGTATTTAATGTCTCTTGGCAGTTTCACAATTTCTTTTATCAGCATGTCATCATCAGTTGACCTATTTTGCTATTTATTTCATCATCGTGTCATCATCGGTTGTCTGGTTTTGCAAATTGCTTTGTCATAACACCAAATATGCTACCGAGGGCTTCTGATATTTGGCTTGATATACATTTTGGAGAACTAGACATCAATCTTTTACAATTCAAATTCGGCTGGAGGATTTGGATTGTTTGTTGTGAGTTTAGGTAAATATTGATTGTTTCTCATACATTGTGTTGTGTTTTGTCTTGTGATTTTGATAGAGGAGTGAAAGGAGATGGAATTGTCTATTTAAGCTGACCTAGACCCATGACATGGACCCACCACATTCTTAAGAAGAAATTTCCCACACTAAGAAAAATATGGCAATGGCTTGTCCAAACTTCCAATAATGACTTCGAAGGAAAAAAAAACAATTCCATATCCAAGTTGCCTATATGGCTTTATGTCCGCTAGCCCAAAGCTATATAGAAATTTCGCAATTTCTATGGCTATATAGTAATTTCACAATTTCTATATAGCAATTTTATATGGCTATATAGAAAATTCGCAATTTCTTTCCTCATAATGAGTTGACCTCATTTGCAATTTCTTTCATCATCGTGTCATCATCAGTTGACCTCGTTTTGTCTGTTTTTGCAAATTTCTTTACTCCGGGCCAGGATAACGCCAAAGCTGCTACCAGGGGCTTCTAATAGTTGGCTTTTTATGGTCTCCTTCATTTTGCTTGACACAAAAACATTCAAATCTTAATGATCGTGGGGGTATCCAAGGTAAATATTGACTAGGATCAACTTGAAGTTAATCTTTAGGTTGTGCAATTGGAATGGTGGTAGACTAGAATCCAACGTCTTCAAATAAACTTTCAAGAGAATGGAATTCTACCATGTTTACCATGAATACAATTCAAAAGTGAATTTACTATCTAAAACGGCATCGACTCAATGGAGGGTACCTTGTTTTCTGAGGAATGGTGAGATCCAATCCAAGTTTTTTAGGTCTCTTTGGATTTTTTTTATCGAGACTACTCGGGTGGCTGCCCTACATGGACACTTTTTTTTTTTCTGTTATGTTTATTTTTAATTTTCTAGGTTTGTCTTCGAAACACACATGAGGATATGTAAACTCTAATTATATACAAATTATACCTTGATTTCTCATGAAATAACAGGTATAGTTTTTGTGTGGGGAAAAAGTAAATAAATATTTTTTTACTATTTTTTTACTAGAGGAATCAACAATCTAATCCCACTACCACTATAACCCTAGCTGCATCCACAAAGACCTAATTATGGCATACAGGTAAGTTTGAGGGGGATTTGAACATGAGACCTTCCATTTATAACATTTCAACTTTACACATATTTTAATAAAACGCATATTTTTCGGAATAATATTGCCCCCATATTAATATAGTCAAATTTGATTAATAGTTCAATGCTTGAATTCCAAATAAGCTAATAGCTTACCCATGAAATGTAAATCAATTATTTGGTGTGAGATTTAGTCTCATCATATTATTTGGGATTTAGTCCCATCATATTATAAGTTTAAATCCGTGAGAAAATGATTGATTGGTGTGAGATTTAGTCTCATCATATTATGTCGGATTTAGTCCATCCTATTATAAGTTTAAACTTAGTGAGAAAATGATTGATTGGTGTGAGATTTAGTCTCATCATATTATGTGGGATTTAGTCTCATCATATTATAAGTTTAAACCTAATGAGAAAATAAATAAAAGAAGAATTAAAATATTTAAACTGACCTAGACCTACGACGTGGACCCGCAACATTCTTAGGAAGAAATTTCCCACATTAATCTAAATATGGAAATGGCTTGTTCCAAACTTCGAATAATGACTTCAAAAAATGGTTAGACCACAATTCCTATGGATATATAGAAATTTCACAATTTTTATATGGCTATATAGCAATTTCACAATTTCTTTCCTCATCATGAGTTGATCTGTTTTGCAATTTCTTTCATCATCATGTCATCATCAGTTGACCTGGTTTTGTCTGTTTTTGCAAATTGCTTTGCTCTCGGCAAGGATAACGCCAAAGCTACTACCAGGGGCTTCTGATAGTTTGTTGGATATAGATTTTGGATTTTGGAGAACTAGATATCAAGCTTTTACAATTCAAATTAGGCTGGAGCATTTGGATTTTTTTTTTTTTGAGTTTAGGTATATTGATTGTTTCTCATACATTGTGTTGTTTTTTGTCTTGTGATTTTGCTAGAGTGGATATGTAATCGTCTAGATATTCAATTAATTCTAAGAGACTATTCACAGAGAAGCATTGTCTCCATCCTCTACAGAAACAGGGTGTTTCAATGAATGGTCACACAATATGGATATTTTCATTTTACCGCTTTTATACAGATACTTTCTATTCTGAAAACATGCAATTCTCCGATTTGGGTTTATTACAATGAAGTGTATCTAGGGTGAAATAGGTTTATGAGGATTTAAATATTATTCAGAGAATATCACCCTCCCAGCTTAATCGTCAAACTAATACCAGGGAGGCTCCTGTTACGAGCGTTATTTGGGCACTTGATGGGAGGCAAATTGTTGTTGGAATGAATAATTATGTTGTAAAGCTATGGGATTCTGCATCTCATAAAAAGGTAAGTTAAACCTTTTTATCTCTTCCAAGGTTTTCTCATTCTAATGTAATGGCAATCCCTAAATTTGACATGGATAAAATTGCAGTTAAGAACCTTGAAAGGTCATCATGAACGTGTTGGTGCCCTTGCTTGGAATGGTCCTATTCTCACCACAGGAGGACAGGATGGGATAGTTATCAATCATGATGTTCGCATCCCTAAGCACATTGTTCAAACATACAAAGGGCATACCGACGAGGTTTGTGGATTGAAATGGTCTCCTTCTGGCAAACAACTTGCAAGTGGGGGAAGCAGCAATATACTCTACATTTGGGACAAGAGCATATCATCCCATAATTATTCCTCTCAATACCTACACAAATTAGATGAACATTGTGCAGCAGTCAAGGCCTTGGCATGGTGCCCCTTCTAGAGCAATATTTTGGCATCTGGTGGAGGGAGTTTAGATGGGTCTATAAAGTTTTGGAACACTCAAACAGGAGCCTGCCTGAATACTATCAACACGCATTCCTAGGTATCTTCATTACTATGGAATAGACATGAACGTGAATTATTGAGTTCACATGGGTTAGATAAGAACCAATTAACCTTATGGAATTACCCATCCATGGTGAAGAATACTGAGCTTACAGGGCATACTTCTCGAGTTCTTCATATGGAACAGGTATGAAAATTCATGTCTTTTATAATTGAGTACTTGTGCATTCATGTTTTCCCATTGTGAATAGATTTGTCCTGATGACCCTTCCCTAATTTTTGTCTCTTCAAAGCCTTGATGGGTACATAGTTGTGTCAGCTGTAGCAGATGAAACACTCAGGTTTTGGAAAATTTCTAGAGCCCCTGATACCTCAAAGAAGGATAACACTAAAGACGTAAAATTTCCTTTCAGCAAGTTTCATACTCACATCCGCTAAGAATGTATCTGTCAAGATTTATGGAATCATGATGGATGTTCAACCAAAGGTAGTAATAAATGTTTTGCTTTCTCTTTACAAATCTCTTTTTGGATTTTATGGAGTAAGTTCCACATTATTCTTTGTACTTTATGTAGTAAGTTCGACATTCTTATTTGTACTTTATGTAGTACGTTCGACATTCTTATTTGTTTATTCTTTCATATGCATCTTGATACTAATCGCATATATAGATACTACTTTGACTTTGATTTGTGTGGATACAATTTTAACATGAGAAAATATTGAGCGCAGAGAAGGATTGACTAAATCCGTGGAGGCATATGCATTATACTCTCGAATTTGTTGGTCTTGCATTGCTATACTTGGCACAACCACTTAAGAGTTATATAGAGTGATGTTACTGAAGGGCATCCAAGGTGCCTTCAAGGAATACCGGATCATGTCAACAATCTAAGATGTGCAAGAATGCGAAGAAGAATCATACATATAAGAGTAGCATGGTCCCTCAATTGCAATTTTTATCTTGGCATTCTAAGGTGTGTATTTTTGTTGGTTCTGTACTTTGCTAGTTTGCAATTCAATTTACCTAAAGAATTGAATTTGTAAGTACCTCTTGTTCATACTAGTTGTGCTTCATCTTTATTATCTTTTATGGCATGAATTGTCTTGTATTTTCATTTTCTTGTATTGCATTCTTCACTGACTATTGCCTCGTTGCGGTGCTTCACTTTGGGCATTGATAATCAATATATATTGATTGTTTGCCACATTATCTTCTACAGCAATGGAATTTTTAAATGCCACCATTCCATTGGAAATTTTTTCACCATTCAGCATCTTAAATTGGAAATCAACATGAAGTTTTTCTTAATTTAAAATCAACATGAAGCTTTTCTTTTATTAAGGTTTAAGATAGCGGGAACCAAGATACAGAAAAAATGTTCATTTGCATTAATTTCATTACTTTCAATCTAATGTTAATGTTTTGAAAGGTCAATGTGTCTCTGAGGATGTTAAATCACTTGCTAATGTGTTTTCAATCTAAACACATGTTAAAGCACATGTATTTTGATACGGGTTTTCTAAAAATAGTTTAATGTGTTTTTATGAAGACAATGTACACTCATTAAACAAATATCAGAGTAATGATAATTACAATAGTTTTTTTTGGTTTTAGGAAAAGAAGACTCACCACCACTTTCATCTTTTATTATGACGATATTCTGCATTAATCTTGTAAGGAAGACAAAAACATGAAGATGTTGAACACAAGGTTGGGGAAATCATCAAGTAAACTTCCATGAATTACCCACTATTCATGTAACATCATGAATGTTATGGACAACTATACAAGTGTGCATTTGATTATGCTCATGTATTCAGTTATTAAAGTAATATGGGAAGGGATTCCTTTACTTATGCTTAGTAACATTGTTGAATGATTAAATAGGGTTAAATTCTTGTATGTGATTGTTACCTGGGTATGACAAAGGCATGAATCCTAATATATGAAAATAGTGCTTGTAATTGTTTGAATGCATTTATGTTTTGTTTGATCACTTTGTGTGAATGTTTGTTTTCTCTAATAATGCATATGTAGTAAATGATATTCCATTGTATTTAATATGTTGATTATTGAAGTTGATTGACTTAATCTTGTGACATAATTTTAGAATACTTTCATATGTTTTTGTGATTGTATGCATGAGTACTCATAGTTTGTTTGCCTAAATGAAATATTTGTCAAGGATAATAGATTACAGATATGAATGTCTTGGATAGGAAATCAGTGCAATCCAATAATGGAAACTAATCACTATTTCCATGAGGACCAAACATTATGAGATGAGTTTCATATTTGTGGAATCTAATTTTTGTAAGAAGCATATTTAAAAGTTGGATTGTTTTTTTCATGATAGTGTCTCATGGTAATTGTATTTGTATGATACAAGAGACATTATGAATCTATCTAGTAAGGGAAAATGATGATTTTTGAGATAAAACATGTGGAAGAATGCTATTGTGTTGAGAGAAAAATCCCTATAACATGCCCCAATCACCTTATTCTATATTTATTAGAGCAAGCCAGTGGGACACCTTTGTAGTAAGAATCTACAAGTTTTCACTCTTATTGAGCTATAGAGGATTCACAAATGATGGATTCCCAAAGGGGCTACTTAGTAGGGAAGGGAATTCTCAATCTTGGAGGGTGATTCACTGTAAGGAAGAGGATGTTTGAATGACTAGCCTATGGTGATATATTCATGTTACATGATATATAGGATCATGAGTGCAATATTATATGCATTGAGCATGTCAAATAAAACAATGAATTTAGTCTTGTCACTCGATTCCAAATGGAGAAGATACCTATTCATACAAACAAGTATTGGGCTAAATTGAACACTTTATCTTGGGTTATGAATATATTTGGTTTAGTTAAGAACTTGAAATTTATATATTGGAAATCATATGGATTCCATACTTAATGCACAGAAATGCTAATATCTTCATGTTTACTTTGATGATTCTTGCAGACATATGTTGGAATCCTAAAATTTTTGGAGGTGTGTCAAGGCAGTGAAGAGGATGGCATTGCAAATACAATTGAAGAATGAACACATAAATTACTATTGAAGAAAATAGAACACCATGGAAGGTGTCATTCCAAGAAGGAGGAAACATATTGTTCTAGTTTTAACCCTTTGGAAACCCTAATATTGATTTTGTATATATTGTAAGTATTCTCTTCATTACTATTTTTGATCCACTAGCATGTGTTGTATACCAATTTTTCCATGTTATAAATAAAATAAGAATAATAATATATAAAAAGTTAAAAAGTAATTAGTGTTGGGCATGAATTTTGATATGTTTTTCATTGTGAGTGATGCCCTTTTTGACCTTTACTCTTATTTCTCCTTCATATCATTACTCTTGCTATAATTGCTTATACTTTTCAAAGGATACATGCAAAAAAACTCAAGAAAGTTAACAGCAGTAAATTGTCTTTTTTTCATGATTTTCTGTTTTTTTTAATAAATATATAGAGTTAGAATTGGTTTTACTAATGATGATTATAACAGTTCTAGATCTTGTAACCCTAGTACATATCTGGTAATCTATCAACTATTAGAATATTAAGGCTTCTCCAAGAAAAAATATGCCACATGGGGTTTGTTTCTAGATTCCCTGAGATGGTTTTGTGTTGCTCAAATAGTCTCCAAGCTAAATGAAGAGAGCGTTCTCTCCTAGTCAAACTTCCAGTAAAATTTCTTCTTATACATGAATTCCTGCAGAGGTCAAGTTCATTTCTAGGGGTAGAGGGATATTTTCATGCATTACATGTCATGAAAATATCATGTAGTAACGATATGCAATATATTCTTCATGAACAACAAGATAAACTTATCCCCCGATGTTTAGTGTATATCTTGTATTTGGTAATAATTGGTTGTATCAGTTCTAGTAACTGGTGAAACATGGGAATTGGTTTTGACTTCTAAAATGCCTCCCCATGATTTAAATATGTGATATGTATGCATATCAAGGATTCATTAATTGTATGCAGAGAGGAGAAATATTATGTACATATCAACTTGATTTCCATATTACAAAGGAATTGATGTTTTGAAGTTCTTTTGTAACTATTTCTTAGTATTGTATCTCTTTTTGTAGAGTAATCTAGTTGGGAAGGCCCCTCTAACCCATTCTATGTTGCAATATATTTCTTTAGTTAGTCAGTTAAGTGTGTTTGTTTTATATTTCGATCTTAATTTACTTTACAAGATTTCTAATTTAGTACTTTAATTTTTGTAGCTTAATCATTTTTCTGAATATTATTTGCAAGTTTCCATTACATGTCTTCATATATTTCCATTAACAAGTGTCTTGATCGTCTTCAAAAATCAATTACTCATTGAAGGTTGAAGAACTAATTTGCTCATAATTTATTACAGGTTCAATTTATGTCCTTAAATGAGATGAAAGACCATGATATATACTTGCAATAGCACTTTAATAAACATCAATCCAGTGATGAAATATATCTAAGTAGTGTGATTGGTTTATTCTTTTATTGGTTTTCATGATAAGCGTGTGCCTAATTCATTAATAGCTTCCTAAAATCAAATTCTTTCATTGGGATAGAAGTCATTAATGCACTTCCCCTACACACATATTGTTGGAATTTCACAACCTTGCACTCTTGTATTGATAATAAAGTGTAGCAAAATTTGAAGCATATAAATTGTCGTACATTTTCTGGGTCATTGTTGGGAAATTGTCGTACATTGATAGCTTTTATTTCTCCAGGTTTCTATTGAATATATTTCTCTTTTTTTACATTTGATTTCTTTTGATAGTAACATTCTGGATCTGATGGAGTAGATACGGTAAGATAGAAAACAAACTCACTATAGTATTCCTCTAGTGTAATAGCCTAGCACATTCACTTTAGTTAGTACCATTTTCCATTAGATCTAGATTATGTTGGTAATGTAGGAATGGGCCTAGATATGATAAAGATGGATTTTTAGAAGGTAGAAAAAAATCATATTTTTTATAGAAGATATGAATGGGCCTTTGTATTTTCAACCATTGACTTAAAAACTATGGTACAAATGAGCATCATCCCTACTTCAGTTTTACCACACTTTAACGAAATGATATATGCAAATCGTGATTCTTTCCTTCTTGAATTTGATATTCTTTGTAGTAGCTATTCAATTATTCTAATGATGCACATAACTCAAGTTGTTTCTTACCACCATTTAGCACGAATCATTATGTTGGCTCATGGGGTTGGGAGGAAACACAATTTGTACATCGGATGACAGGCGTAAGCCATTTTTGAAGAAATATTAGGATTATGTCAAATCTAGGGACTATTTTGAAGAAATACTAGGATTGTTTAGAAACTAGGGACTATTTCTGAAGAAGAAATTTTAGTATGACACAAAAATCATGAAAGCATAGAAGAATGCCTTGAAATATTTATGTATAGCTTGCAAAGTTCTAAGAAGAACAACCTGGATTAACGCACTACTAAAGGCATCCTATCGAGAGGGATCATATATGAGTCCATCAATCTGCTTAATTTGATGGGATTAGGTGATGTATCTCAACTAACCTTCTAAGAAATTTGTGAATCATGTAAGATTTATTCTCATGGAAAAGTTATAAATGGTAAGGGAAAAACATGAAGATGTTGATCATAAGGTTGGGGAAAGCATCAACTAAACTTCTATGAATTACCCACTATTCATGTAACATCATGAATGTTATGTACAACTATACAAGTATGCATTTGATTATGCTCATGTATTCAGATGTTAAAGTAATATGGGAAGGGATTCCTTTACTCATGCTTAATATCATTGTTGAATGATTAAATAGGGTTAAATTCTTATATGTGAATGTTACTAGGGTATGACAAAGGAATGAATCCTAATATATGATAATAGTGCTTGTAATTGTTTGAATGCATTTATCTTCTGTTTGATCACCTTATGTGACTGTTTGTTTGTTCTAATAATGCATATGTAGTGAATGATATTCCATTGTATTGAATATGTTGATTATTGAAGTTGATTGACTTAATCTTGTGACATCATTTTAGAATATTTTAATATGTTTTTGTGATTGTATGCATGAGTACTCATAGTTTGTTTGGCTAAATGAAAGATTTTTCAAGGATAATAGATTGCAAATATGAATGTCTTGGATAGGAAGTAAGTGAAATCCAATAATGGAAACGAAGGACTATTTCCATGAGGAACAAACGTTATGAGATGAATTTCATAACTGTGAAATATGATTTCTGTAAGAAGCATATTTAAACGTTGGATTGTTGTTTTTCATGATGGTGTCTCGTGGTAATTATATTTGTATGCTACAAGTGACATGATGAATCTATCTAGTAAGGGAAAATGATTGTTGTTGAGCTGAAACATGTGGAAGAATGCTATTGTGATGAGAGAAAAATCCATATAACACTCTCCAATCACCTTATTCTATGTTTATTAAAACAAGCCAGTGGGACACCTTTGTAGTAAGAATATACAAGTTTTCACTCTTCTTGAGCGATATAGGATTCGTAACCGATGAATTCCCAAAGGGACTAAGTAGGGAAGGGAATTCTCAATATTGGAGGGTGATTCACTATAAGGAAGAGGATACTTGAATGACTCTTATGGTGAGAAACTCATGTTACATGATAGATAGGATCATGAGTGCATTATATGCATTGAGCATGTCAAAGAAAACAATGAATTTAGTCTTGTATATCATAGCCAAATGGAGAAGATACATATTCATACAAATAAGTATTGGGATAAATTGCATACTTTATCTTGGGTTATGAATATATTTAGTTCACTTAATAACTTGAAATTTATATATTGGAAATCATATGGATGCCACACTTAATGCATAGAAATGCTAAGATCTTCATGTTTACTATAATGATTCTTGTAGATATATGTTGGAATCCTAAAACGTTTGGAGGTGTGTCAAGGCAGTGAAGAGCATGACATTGCGAATAAAAGTGAGGAATGGCCTTTTAAGATTTATTGAGTTCACATGGGTTAGATAAGAACCACTTAACCTTATGGAAATACCCATCCATAGTGAATATTACTGAGCTTACATGGTATACTTCTCGAGTTCTTCATATGGCACATGTATGAAAATTCATGTCTTTTATAATTAAGTACTTATGTATTCATGCTTTCCTTTTGTGAATAGATTTGTCCTGATGACCCTTCCCTAATTTTTGTATTTTCAGAGCCTTGATGGGTACACATTTGTATCAGTTGTAGCAGATCAAACACTCAGGTTTTGGAAAATTTCTGGAGCCTTCGATACCTCAAAGAATGATAACACTAAAGACGCAAAAGTGGCTTTCAACAAGTTTCATTCTCACATCCACTAAGATTTATGGAATCACGATGGATGTTCGACTGAAGGTAGTAATTAATGTTTTGTTTTCTCTTTAGAAATCTCTTATGTAGGTGCTATATAGTTCTATTGGATTTGATGCAATACGTTCGAATTTCTCCTTTGTACTTTATTACTTCCTTTGGCACTCATATAGAAATAATTGTGTAATTTTTCTTTTGTGAACCTTTATGGAACAATGTTGCAACAACTTTGTGAGACAATGATAAGATTTAAAATGGTTTTGGCAAGTATTTTGCGTTTCACAGAAGATTAAAAAATTATACATCATGGTTGTGAACACGTATCTCATTCACATCTATAAAGAAGCTTCCATGCATTAGAAGAATTAGATGAACATTGTGCACCAGTCAAGGCCTTAGCATGGTGCCCCTTTTAGAACAATCTTTTGGCATCTGGTGGAGGGAGTTTAGACTAGTATATTTTTGCTATTGATTTACTTGTTAGTAAATGTATTATTGTATATTTATTACATATTTCTTAATATTCTAACATTGTATTATATTTGGTTACTATGCTCCACCTTCTTCAATACTTTTTTTTACAAGCACCAAGTTCTTGATTTTTTGGGGGGCCTCTTTATCTAGTAGATTTGTCATCAGCTCTATCAATCCCTTCTGATTTTTTATTTAGATTTGAGAAATTTTCTTTATTATTGAGAATTTTTGTCAAACCCTAACCCTCATCATTTATATTTTAGATTTTTTTAGAAAAATTTCAGGTTTTTCTTGAGTTTATATATAGATTTCAGTTGAAATCTAGTGTATACCAACTTGCTATCTAGGATCTATCTTTCTTGTTGTAGATCTAATTGTTTGCTCATCTTTCGTTGTGTTTCATCCTAGGTTTTTGTATAGGACAATGATTGCTTTTACAACTTTTAGTGTTAAGCGACCTAGGGCCCCCATGTACTATTTGGTCATAGGTGCACATGGATATTTTCCACATAGAAAGCACTTGGGATCTATTTTGGGAAAATTTTCTCTAAAATTAGTTTTTATTTGTTTCTTTTTCCATAGGTCTGCATATCCATTAATAAGTTGTTGTTGGGTTTCATCGTTAGTGATAAATTTAGAATCAGTTCTCAAGTTTGAAAAACTTGAAAATATGTTGTTGCAATCTTCATCTCTATGAGGTAGCGAAGCAGCATGCATGGTGTGTTGTGCACATGTATTCTGGGGCCTGGCATGTAGACTTCTCCTTCTTCTCCAAAATTGATGATGGAAGGAAGGAGGAATGTAACCTTTGTCTCTTGCTAGATGAAGAGGTGTATGATCACATCTATTCTTTTGAATATAGTGAGATTGATCCCTTTCCATGTAGCATCTTACAGGGAGTCTATTGCATCTCTCTGAAGGAGGTAAGATTACATGGCATAGCACAAGGGTTTTTCCTTTCTGAATGTTAGGTGGGTTTCCAGTAATCTTCCTAGCTTCTAGTTTGGAAGTAGGGATTGAATCTAGATCTGAATCACCCTGAATCTCAATCTCATAAACTGATAAAGATGGATCTGCAATACTAGTAGAAGCTGCAAAAGAAGTAGATGCAATGATTTTACCTTCCCTTGCAAGTGGCTGATGAGAGTGCACTAGTTCTGAAGGAGGCATGAAATGTGAGAACTCATACGCTTTTGAGGCATGATTTGTAACACCCTTCGCTATGATTTTCCCAGTAGAGATATCTGTGATCTCCACCGAGTCAGGACCAAAGATCACATGCTTTGGAGATCCAGTATGATTCATCTGATAGACAAATAATAGGTCTGAAGCTAGGGAGGGAAAAAATAGCAAATATTTAAACCTTCCATGTTTAATATTGACAAAGCCCTTCCCTTTTGTTTGGAATTTATTGTTATTTCCCATATAAATACCAAGACCATCAAATTCCTGAAAAGAAGAGAATGATTCTCTGGATGCAGCCATATGGTTGGAAGATCTAGAATTAATGAGGAATACATGTGCTGATGAGCAGCAAGCCTTCAGTGCATGGCCTTTCCTTTGGTATTCTTCATCTTCTTCTTCAAAGGCATCCTTCCTTACACTAGCAGATGTAGAAATGTTATGTTTATTCAAAAGAATAGCCATTTCATCAAGTTGTCTTCTCATACAGGAGCTTTCTGAATGAAAGCCCCTTCATAAGAAAGAGCAGAGGACCTCTCCTTTGCCATTCTTCTTTCTTCTCTTTGAACTTGAAGGCTCTTTTGACTGCTCTTTATTCACAAGAGACTCATCTCTTTGCTTCCCTTTATCATTCTCTACCTTATCTCCTCTTGTAGCCAGAGCTTGATCTTTGGAAGATCCAATGATCCCCATTTGGACCAATTTATCATTCTCAGAAGTGAGATATTGGATGAAGGAATCAAGAGTGGGCATCTTCCAATTTTGAGTAGTGAACCTTATTGTTTGGAAGTTTGATACAAAGATAGAGTAGTCTACATTGAGCTTTGTGAGAATGGTAAGGATGAGCTGATCTTCATCCTTCTCCACTTTGCATTACTTCAACTGATATATCAGGTTCTTGAACTTTGTGAAGAATTAATTCAGTGAAGAATGCTTTCATTAATCAAAAGTAATTAGATAATAATTACAATGAAGTACAATGGCTAAGTAGCCATAAGAAATTCAAATCCACATGAGGAAATTTGAATTGATTACACTGTACTTGACTGTAGGTAACTAATACCTTTTCTAAATCATTATCGGACGACTCAATGGTTTACTGACCTTGTCTAAATCATCACCGGAGTTCATCAGAGATCTAAAACACAAATCAAGTGTTACATTCAATGTTGACTAAGGCTAACTAACTGTGGTAGGTGAGAAATGCTCCCCTCCTAATTGCAGCCATGCAAACCTAGCACTAACTAAATGTAGAGGACTAGAATTGAATGTAACTGACTCCTAACTTAGCTTGATTAGTCACCAACTCAACTCAATTGACCTTGGTTGGTTTTGGCACTCCCAGTGGCTCCTAAATTGTATGGATTGGTCTAAGAGTCTCCTAAACTGATGCGTGCAAGTGCAATTAGTGGCAGTATGCCTCAATTATGTTCCCCACACTTTAGTAACTGAAAGATGTGCCCCAATTAGGCCAAGTGGACCCAATGGTGCTAGTGACTAAAACAGACAAGATAGATTCCTGATTTAGACATGACTCCTGATTTAGACATATGACCAAATTAGACAAGGGAGGATTAATAATCCTAATAATAAGCACTTAATAAATGGAGACACTACATTTTAGGCAATGAAATGGTGATTCATAAAGACCATAATCATCTACAGTTTGCTCCATCATAGTATAAGTTATAGAGGATGAGACAAATCAAGTGGATTAGTTACCTACAACAATTTTAGTTGGTAAATAAGCATCATAAAGGAAAATCCAATGTTAGAGATAATTTCCTTATCTATCCACCAGTCACCTCACTTCTTATAGTGTTAAGTATGCATGGTTATCACACCATTACTTACACTCAACTATATGAACAAGACACTAAATTATCCTTGGTGTATAGAGAAGTCTAGAAAGGTTAGTTGATTTATTTCGAATACCACATGAAGGAAATTTTCTTTACAAGATTGTATAGCTTTGTGTACCTCTAGGTGAGAAAAAAAATAAGCTCATTTAGGATTCACATTACAATAAAATAACATGTCATTTTGGAGTGAAAATGACTCTCATATTAATCTATATGTATTTTTTTTATCCTTTACTCAAGATGAATGTTGACAAGTATATCAAGTCATGCATGGTTTGTGCCAATGTCACCAAGCCATAAAATCAATGATAGGGTTTGTATACACCATTTCCCATTCCAAGTTGACCATGGGAACCCATTTTCTTGGAATACTTAAATACATACCTATCACCAAACACCATACTTATTTATCCTTGGTAGTGGTTGATAGATTATCTAGAATGGCCACCCTCACTCCTTTACAGAAGACTACAAGGCCACAAGAGTCTTCTCAACTCTTATTTGAGAATTTTTGGAAACACTTTGGATTACTGAATACAATCATTTGTGACAAATATTCCATATTTTTTAACAATTTATGGGAAAAAATATGGCAACAACTTGACACACAACTATCTATGTCGATTGCATTCCATCCTTAGACCTATTGAAAAAACGTTGTGAATTGGATGGTGGTACAATTTATTTTCATGCATAACCACAAGAATCATGGAATATGGTATGAAAGTCTCTCATATATCTAACATAGCTATATACGAGCACAACATAATTCAACATATACTCCATTTGAACTAGTCTATTATGGATGTTTTCCTTGAGTTCCTATCAACTTAGTTAGTTGACCGAATAGTATGATGACGACATACCATGAACAATGAGAAGTTGAAAAAGCACCCAATTTCAAGGATAGGGTTTGTGATATTCAGACACAAGCACAGGATAGGTTGCAACTAGCTAGTGAGAAATCCAATGCCTAACATGGCATGCATCGTATTCCTCATTCATTCAAAATTGGGGATAATGTCAGTTGCATCTCAAGAAAGAAATATTCAATGGACCACACATAGATATGAATCCTTTTCAATATTATCCTTGCACCATTCTCGAGAAAATTAGGGGAAATGACTTTAAGCTCAACATTCCACCATACCCGGGTTTTCATCCAGTATTCAATGTAAATTTTCTTTGACCATATTTTCTACCAGTGTTGGAATTTATTGAATTAAATCCAACAAATACAAAATATATACAAATATATGTTCAAGAAACTATTTCCATTGACACCATTATCAGAAAGAAACCATGTCATACACGGATGCAAAGAATTATGTTGTTTTAGGTGGCAAAAGAAGGACAAATCCAAGCTCATGGAAAGTAGTATTCTCTCACTAAATTAGAGCACAAGTTTCCTCATCTTATTAAGCAAAAATAGGTACCTTTTCAACTTAATGGGAAAGGTATGATCCATTAAAGGACTTAAATGGAACCATCAACTAGTGCCTAGACCTAGTCAACTCCTTTGTCAAATCCAGTCACATTGACTGAGTCGAACCTATGGATTAGTCAATCCATCGAATTGGCTCACCCCACTGATAAGTTGATATATCGAATTAGTCAAATCACATAATATTATGCAATATTCATTCATCATACATGCCCCACAACATTTGATGATGCAAACAAATGTCATCCTCCATGTTGAACAATTAGAATACATTTGGAATATGTCATCAATGTGGAAATGTTATATCTTTATATTCTTCTAGTCGAAAAATGGGAAGATGATGGTTATATTATCCTTAATCAAATTGTAATTGTTTCTTTGTAACTAAAACACAGTGGGTAGGAACCCAAGTTTTCCTCATATGTGTGTGTGTGTGTGTGTAAGATTGAATATTAAAGGGTTACTTTCTCTTTATTTCACTAAGACAATTCTTGAAAGAGAAGCATCAATTGTTTTCTCATGGTTCTTTCATTCAACCTCCATTTCCGTAAACAAGTCTTTCGACTCGATGCACCTTGATACATGGTTTTCTTATAGATTTAAGAGACCAACGTATTATATAGGAGGTGGAAAATAATTTATCCCACATGTGTTATGGGATGTAGTTCTTTGATACCTCTAGCTATATAATTCAGGTGAAAGAGACCCTTTTGGGTATGTTTAGAATTATATTCTTATGTAATTGTAAATCTATGATAAGTATAGGTGGAGTGAAGTTCAATTGTCATATTGGATATTTCTAAAGAATACAAATACAATACCTTCTCATGGGTGTTTCCCCATCTGGGGTTTTACCATATCTATCCGGTGTATCATTCCTTTATATTGTCCCTTGCTTATTACTTTGATTATATTGTGCTTGTATATATACAAGGATAGACTAGTATATTCTTTCTATTGATTTACATGTCAGTAAATGTGTTTCTAAATTTTTATTGCATATTTCTCAATATTTTAACAAGAGTATCCCCTTATTAACAATGAAATCCGTGGTACTTGTACATAAAATAATCCAACAGATAGCTACCCTTCTTTATCAGGACTTGAGGTAGTTTACCAAGGATATAATTATACAACAGAACAACTTTGCATGTTTGCACCAAGAAGACCTTGGACTCCTTTCCCAACATGCATGACTTTAAATACAATGAAAACAAATTCTCTGTATTTTTGTATCAAACAATACACAACCCTAAATTGGAACTCCTGTATGACTTGGTGATCATGGACTCCACTACAAATGCAAAGCCAACCTTGGTAACAAGGATGGATAAAAGCTCGTTTTTGGAAGGTTCTTAAGAAAATATCTCCTGCCATCACTGAGGAAGAACTATAGGAGGAAAATATTGATCATTAAGACTAGGATGATACCCAAGTAAGATAAAAGTTTCCTCTAAACATAGTGTAACCTAAAGCATCTATAAATCCTTCCTATTCGAAGAGGTTTACTTTGGATAAGCCAATAGCTCACTCTAAATTTGATTTAATATTTAAGTTGAGGAAATTTTGTGTCAAAATTATCTTACTCCAAGCCATGAAATATATCCTATATATGGAAAAATAGTTATTGAATTATGCGTCAAAAATCCAAGAATGAAGAAAGTAGATCCATCAACTATCCAGTTTATAGGAAGACTCCAACAAATTTGATGTCAAGACAAGTTTTCATGAGTAAATATGTAGATCATGTCACTCCTATTGTTTCTTTCCACATAAAAAATATCCTCATTCTTAACACCTTGATTTACCTAGGATATATAATCAATATCATGACCAAATACAACATGGAACAATTAGAATTGTACAATTTTCACACTACACCCATAGTCTTGGAACTAACAAACAGATCTAAAATATAACCTGAGGGTGTATTAGATGGCATCATTGTTTCTTTAGATTCCATAGGATTCTCCTATTTATTTTGTTTTCTTACAACCCAAGTCTCATTTACGAGGACACCCATTAATCCTAGGGAGACCCTGGTTAGCCATTGTAGATACATTTATTGATTGCATGTATGGGGATATGATTATATCACATGGAAATTTAGTCAAAGGGAAACTCTTTATCCACTTGCGAAGTATTTAATGAAGCTAGATGATACTTTATGGATTTATAATGAAAATACTGATAAATACTTTATATAGCATGTTTTTATTATAGACCAAGCTATGAATTTCAAGGATAACACTAAAGAGGACCAAATTCATAATATTCTTGTCCACTTCAATCTTTTTCAATATTTATGTTCATATTATCTCTGTTTTATCATATTTTGAGAATATATTTTCAAGAAAATTGCGACCTATATAACTTGTCATCATTGTATAACCTAACATACCCCATAAACTAGATTTCAAATTTGTTAATAAACCTTTTTAAATCACTCCAGGAAAATTTATTAATACCAATCCCATGTTGATGTTTCTTCTGGTGCATCATCAGGTAGATATTTAATCACCAGTAGCCATTTATATTTGGATAGTGAGGCCATGAATATTTGGCTAGTAGTGAATGATACATTCACATTCTAGAGGTGAATGGCCCTTGTAGTGGTAAAGACTCTCCTAGTCATATGGTGTGTAGAATTGACACTGGGGTGCTCTCACATTTCCTATTCTCGTAACAGAGTGATCTATTATATAATAGAGTGTATGAATCGTTTATTTTATTAGGCGATTTCATCCCCTTGTGAAATATACAAGTCTAGCCTAATGTTAAATTTGACATGAACACTATTAAGTGACTAGGACTTCCTACTGTGAGTCAAATAAACATTAGGAATCTCTTCTATGAGGAGACGTGCATATGATGGATAAGTATAACATCAATAAGGATAATGTTTCTATCTAAAATATATTTTCTGCACTTCAATTGGCCTCGGGTTTTATAAAAAATAGTTTAGCTTTCAAAATTATATTGTTATTTTGTTGTTTACATTTTATGTTGTAAATCCATAATTAAATCAAATAGCTAAGAGTTGAAAATACAGAATTGAATCAAATAGATAAAATTTGAGTTTGATGTGTATGTTTCTTTAATGTATCTGAAATATATTTTGTGCACTTCAATTGGCATAATAATAAAATATATTTTGTGCACTTCAATTGGCACAATAATACATTCGTTCGTTCAACAAAACTGTACAACTCTTTTGTGTTTACTATAGGTGAAATTTTGGTATTTAATTTCTGATGTGTTTAATGTGGGTGAAATTTTGTCTCTCATTTCCGATTTAGGCCCATCCCATATATTCAAGAATACAAAACAAATTAGATTATGGATTATGCAACTATACCAAACATGATTATAAGGTGCATAATATTATCATTGTTAACTCTAGAGTATGCATGATATCTTAAGATATGCATGAGATATTTCAAACAATTGGCTGTACAAAACAAATTGCATTATGGATTATGCAACTATACCAAACAGCATTAGAAGCTGCATAAGGTTATCATTGTTAACTCTAGAGTATGCATGATATCTTAGCATAGGCATGAGATATTTCAAACAATTGGTTGAAATATTGTGACCAATATTCTTATTCCATGAATCCCTCATAATTTGAGGGAGGAAATTGATGAAAATATCCATGCATAGGCTTCCCATGATAATTTCCTCATTCATTTTGTAGGATGTTATGAAGACAATGTACACTGGTCAAACAAATCAGAGTAGAATAAGATTCTTCTTCCATGAATCCCTTGTAATTTGAGGGGGGAAATTGATGAAAATATCCATGCATAGGCTTCCCATGATAATTTCCTCATTCATTTTGTAGGATGTTATGAAGACAATGTACACTGGTCAAACAAATCAGAGTAGAATAATTACAATAGTTGGTTTTGGTTTTAGGAAAAGAAGACTCACCACCATTTTCAGTTTTTATTATGATGATATTGTGTATTAATCTTGTAAGAAAGACAAAAACATGAAGATGTTGATCATAAGGTTGGTGAAATCATCAAGTAAAATTCCATGAATTACCCACTATTCATGTAACATCATGAATGTTATGGACAACTATACAAGTATGCATTTGATTATGCTCATGTATTCGGATGTTAAATTAATAGTGGAAGGGATTCCTTTACTTATGCTTAATATCATTGTTGAATGATTAAATAGGGCTACATTCTTATATGTGAATGTTACCTGGGTATGACAAAGGCATGAATCTGAATATATGACAATAGTGCTTGTAATTGTTTGAATGTATTTATGTTTTGTTTGATCACCTTGTGTGAATGTTTGTTTGTTCTAATAATGCATATGTAGTAAATTATATTCCATTGTATTTAATATATATTGAAGTTGATTGACTTAATATTGTGACAAAATTTTAGAATCTTTTCATATGTTTTTGTGATTGTATGCATGAGTACTCATAGTTTGTTTGGATAAATGAAAGATTTCTCAAGGATAATAGATTGCAGATATGAATGTCTTGGATAAAAAATCAATGCAATCCAATAATGGAAACTAATCACTATTTGCAGGAGGAACAAACATTATGATATGAGTTTCATACATTAGAGGAAATTTCAACTCAAAATGGGCCTCCTAAAATGAACTAATAAAATAATAGTTAAAATAATAAAATAATATTTATTAATTTTGGAGGAAGAAAAGAAAAAAACTACTTTTTTGTTTGTATTTTTGACATATCTCCCCGTGTTTTTACTCAAATTTCGATCAGGAGATCTCGTTGGATGTGGAATTAAATTCTGCATCCAACGATTACCCACTCGGCATACTTTTGACGGACCCCGCTACCCCAAAAACAAGAAATACCTGAAAAAATGAAATGATGACGTCATCATTCCGTTTTTTCAAGTATTTCTTGTTTTTGCGGTAGTGGGGTCCATCAAAATTATGCCAAGTGGGTACTCGTTGGATGCAAAATTTAATTCCGCATCTAACGAGCTCTCCCGATCGAAATTTGAGTAAAAACACAAGGAGATATGTCAAAAATACAAACAAAAAAAGTAGTTTTTTTTATGATACCTATCCCGAAATTTATATTGTTTAAGACCTATACGGTATTTCAAATTTAAAGCAATTTCATTGGCTAACACATGATGACATAGAATTTGAATAAAAGTTAAAAGGCCCATTTTGAGTTGAAATTTCCTCTAATGATTGTGGAATCTGATTTTTGTAAGAAGCATATTTAAAATTTGGATTTTTATTTTCATGATGATGTCTCATGGTAATTGTATTTGTACGATACAAGTGACATGATGAATCTATCTAGTAAGGGAAAATGATGGTTGTTGAGATAAAACATGTGGAAGAATGCTATTGTGTTGAGAGAAAAATCCCTATAACACACCCAAATCACCTTATTCTATGTTTATTATGGCAAGCCATTGGGGCACCTTTGTAGTAAGAATCTACAAGTTTGCACTCTTCATGAGAGATAGAGGATTCACAAATGATGGATTCCCAAAGGGACTACTTAGTAGGGAAAGGAATTCTCAATCTTGGAGGGTTATTCACTGTAAGGAAGAGGATACTTGAATGACTAGTCTATGGCGAGAGATTCATGTTACATGATAGATAGGATCATGAGTGCATTATATGCATTGAGCATGTAAAAAAAATAACGAATTTAGTCTTGTCACTAGTTTACAAATGGAGAAGATACCTATTCATTCAAATAAGTATTGGGCTAATTGCATACTTTATCTTGGGTTATGAATATATTTGGTTTAGTTAAGAAATTGAAATTTATATATTGGAAATCATATGGATGCCACACTTAATGCATAGAAATGCTAAGATATTCATGTTTACTTTGATGATTCTTGTAGATATATGTTGGAATCCTAAAAATTTTGGAGGTTTGTCAAGGAAGTGATGAGCATGACATTGCAAATACAAGTGAAGAATGAACACATAAAGTACTATTGAAGAAAAGAGAACACCTTGGAAGGTGTTATTCCAAGAGTGATGGGACGTATTGTTCCAATTTTAACCCTTTGGAAACCCTAATATTGATTTTTTATAGATTGTAACTATTCTCTTCATTACCTTGTTTGCTCCACTAGCATGTGTCGTATACCAATTTTCCCATGTAATAAATAAAATAAGAATAAATAGTGTTGGGCATGAGTTTTGATATGTTTTTCACTTTCAGTGATGCCCTTTTTTACCTTTACTCTTATTTCTCCTTCATATCATTACTCTTGCTATAATTACTTATACTTTTCAAAGGATACATGGAAAAAAACTCAAGAACGTTAAAAGTAGTAAATTGTCTTTTTTTCATGATTTTTTTGTTTTTTTAATAAACCTATAGAGTTGGAATTGGTTTTACTAATGATGGTCATAACAATTCCATATCTTGTATCCCTAGTACATATCCGATCATCTATCATCGATTGGAATATTAAGGCTTCTAGAAGAAAAAATATGCCACATGGGTTTTGTTTGTAGATTCCCTGATATGGTTTTGTGTTGCTCAAATACTCTACAAGCTAAATGAAGAGAGTGTTCTCTCCTAGTTAAACTTCTAGTCAATTTTCTTCTTATACATGAACTCCTATATAGGTCAAGTTCATTTCTAGGGGGAGAGGGATATTTTCATGCATTACATGTCATGAAAATATCATGTAGTAAAGATATGCAATATATTCTTCATGAACAACAAGATAAACTTATCTGAGGATGTTTAATGTATATCTTGTATTTTGTAGTATTTGGTTGTATCAGTTCTACCAACTGGTGAAACATGGGAATTGGTTCTGACTTCTAAAATGCCTCCCCATGATTTAAATATGTGATATGTATGCATATCAAGAAGTCATAAATTGTATGCAGAGAGGAGAAATATTATGTACATAGTGATTATGTACCTATCAACTCGATTTCCATATTATAAAGGCATTGATGTTTTGAAGTTCTTTTGTAACCATGTCTTAGTACTGTATCTCTTCTTGTAGCATAATCTAGCTGGAAATCCCCCCCTAACCTATTCTACGTTGCAATATATTTATTTAGCTAGTCATTTAAGTGTGTTTTTTATTATTATTTCAATCTTAATTTCCTTTACAAGAGTTCTGATTTAGTACTTTAAGTTTTGTAGCTTAATCATTTTATGAATATTATTAGCAAGTTTCAATTATATGTCTTCATATATTTCCATTAACAAGTGTGTTGATCATCTTCAAAAATCAATTACCCATTGAAGGTTGAAGAACTAATTTGCTCATAATTTATTACAGCTTGAGTTGATGTCCTTAGATGAGCTAAAATACCATGATATATACTTGCAATAACACTTTAATAAACATCAATCCAGTGATCAAATATATCTAAGTAGTGTGACTGGTTTATTCTTTTATTGGTTTTCATGATAAGCATGTGCCTAATTCATTAATAGCTTCCTGTAATCAAATTCTTTCATTGGGATAGAATTCATTAATGCACTTCCCCTACACATATATTGTTTTTATTTCACAACCTTACACTCTCGTATTGACAATAAAGTGTAGAAAAATTTGAAGCATATAAATTGTCATACATATTTGGGGTTGTTGTTGGGAAATGCTACAAAGTGATTCCAACATTGATAGCTTTTATTTCTCTAGGTTTATTTTGAATATATTTCTCTTTTCTTGGATTTGATTTCTTTTGATACAAACATTCTAATATTTGATGGAGTAGAGATGATAAGACACAAAACAACCACACTATAGTATTCCTCTAGTGTAATAGCCTAGAACATTCACTTTAGTTAGTACTATTTTCCATTTGATCTAGATTATGTTGGTAGTGTATGAATGGGCCTAGATATGATAAACATGGATTTTTAGAAGGTAGAAAAAATTCATCTTTTTTATCCTTTCCATCTTGGGGAGTTGTAATACCCCCTTCTACTAACCCATTGGCAAGTAACAAAAATTACAAGTGGTAGGAAGACAGTCACCGAAACAGAACTAAGGATAAGATCTGTAAAAATCATGGAGTCTGTAATTGGACCCACAATATAAGCTAAATTTAATAGAGGAATAATTGGGAAACTAGAGTTAGAGGCTGAGGATAATCCAATTCAAGAACCAGAATCTTTAGGCTCTGGATACAATGTGTTTGGAGAGAAAATGGCAGAAGAAGTATACACAAATGAAGAAGGGGAGGCAACCTTTGTATTTTCAACTGTGGAATTAACAACTATGGTACAAATGAGAATCATCCCTCCTTCAGTTTTACCACACTTTTATGAAATGATATCTACAAATAGGGACTCTTTCCTTCTTGAATTTGATATTATCTGTAGTAGTTATTCAATTATTCTAATGATGCACATAACTCAAATTGTTTCCTGCCACCATTTAGCATGAATCATTATGTTGGTTCATGGGGTTGGGATGAAACATAATGTGTACATGGGATGATAGGCGTAAGACATTTTTGAAGAAATACTAGGATTATTGCATATCTAGGGACTGTTTTTGAAGAAATACTAGGATTATTTCAAAACTAGGGACTAAGTTTTGAAGAAGAAATATTTAGTATGACACAAAAATCATGAAATCATAGAAGACTACCTTGAAATATTTATGTATATATTGCAAAGTTCCAAGAATAACAACCTGGATTAACACAGTACTAAATTCATCCTATCGAGAAGGATCATAGATGAGTTCATCAACCTGCTTAATTGGATGGGATTAGGTGATGTGTCTCAACTAAAATTCTAAGTAATTTGGGAATCATGTAAGATGTATTCTCATGGAAAAGTTAAAAATGGTAAGGGACCAAGAGACACTCTTTCCAAATTTTCCAAACCAGTCATAAGTGGTGTCACTAGGGATGAATTAGGGAACTGGTTAGAAAAATTTAAAATTTCGTTCTTGGTACTTAGGTTACAATTAGATACTTTAAATCTTAAAAAGAACCATGATGAAGAGAATGCAACTTTATCCATATTTTACTCTAAATGTAGAAAGAAACATTAATTGAAAGAGTTGTTGGAATGTGTAATGTTAATGTTACATGTGTAATGATGTTTAATGTGATGTTGTAGATATTATGACTTCTTATTTAGCAAAGGAATACACAATTGCCTCTATCTTATGTAAAAAGGAGTTATCCCGCATGAGTCATGGAGTAATATATTATATAAGGAGGTGGAAACTCATTTATTGCACATGTATTATGGGATGTAATTCCTCCATACCTCTAGTTGTACAATAGAGGTGAAGGAGACCCTTTTTGGTATGTTGAAAATTATATTCTTATGTAATTGTAAAACTATGATAAGCATATGTGGAGTGGAGATCAAGTGTAATATTGGAGATTTATGAAGAATAAGAAGAGCAAACCAATGGGCTCGAAATCCCCAACAACCCAACCTAGCTAGATGAAATGCTCCATTATGGACAAATCATCCATGCAAACTATGTGATGTCTATGGGCACTATACACATGATCAATGCCCCTTCATCGTTAATGGCAAGTAATTTCTTCAGAACGAAGCTCAACACAGTACCAATGTGGCGGTCCTGCTCAACCCAACCCAACACCACCATGCTCTCCACCCATGGTGCTCCAAAACCCATTACCACTCCAACGGTTTGTAGCAACTACACCCATGCCCCCACCTACCCCTGAAGCCCCTGTTGTGGTCCCGCCTATATAGACAGGGGTTCATCACCTGCTATTTGTGAAAATTAACGAGGTCAACTTGAATATTAGGAGTAACCAATATGGGCCCACTACCGAAACTGCTGAACCATAAGAAACATCCATGTCTAACGCCACCAACATACCCCTTCACATTCCTACACCCCCCATCAATGGGACGACATGAGGACCATGATTTCTAGTGCGTCAAATCACCAACAACACCAAGGCTAGAGCTGCTTTGTACTATAGCATCGTTGACGATTTGGCTCAGTCACCTACAACCATGTCTACTCTCGAGGTGCTCAAAACGTGCGCGCCGCAGCGAAAATCATTGTTATCCACACTAGGTGCGGTGGACCCCTCTAATTCCAGATTGATCACATTCAATTTGGATCAATGAGAACCCATAATTCCTTCCACCATCGCCTTCCAAATTCAGGTCTCAATCCAGAATTTGATGGTCCATCGATGCTTCGTCGATGAAGGGGCATCCACCTGTGTGATGTCAACATATGTCTGGAAGAAACTTGGGTCCTGTACAATTCAACCATCTACCACTACACTTCGCACCTATGATGGTCACCCCACCAAGGCCCAGGGCATTCTCTCGCACATCCCCATATCAATAGCCGATAAAATGGTGTTGATTGACATAGAGGATGTCAACACACAATTGGACTATAACCTTATTTTCGAACGAAGTTACAAGTACACCATGAGATCTGTGGCATCCACCATGTTTTTCCTTATGATGTTCCCTCATGACGGTAATATTGTGACGGTGTATCAACTAAATTACCACGATCCGCAGGGGCCGACTGCACCAGGCAATGTCATCCCCACTATGGATACTTCCTTCAACAACGCAGCCATCCCTCATTTTTATTTGTAGGTCCTGGGTTATTCACCGATATGGCCATGACAGCTTCTTTCTTTTTCTTACCTCCCTCACTATCACCAAGCGAGACTGGGGATTTGTGCATGCTCTCATCCAGCACCGTTGCACCCAAACTCTATCCGCAACTGCAACCCCATTCATAGACGCAACCCCATATGTAGCCACAACCTCAACCTCAATCACTATATAACTATTGGGGTTCAGTACTGATCAGCATGATCCTTTTCCTTTTTTATTTTCCTACCATCTGGGATCATGAGTAATCCTGTCTTGGAAACCCGTAATTTATAGGATTTCACACAAAGATTTCCTGTGTGGTACCTTGAACCACCTACCCTACCTATGAGTCCCTAGGATGTGTTAACTCTTCTCCAGCCAATTGAGATGATGTCGCACCTACCTTCTGGTCCATCAAAGACTCCTCTTGTCTCCAAGCCTACCCCTCTTCCTCCAACAAAGACTGGGAGAAAGGCCACCAAAACCACAACCAATACAATTTACATGATATCTAGCACCGGTTGCCATTTTGTCTCATTAGTCATGGAATATCAACCTGATATATCCTAGCACCACTTACATAATGATGAAGAGATCTGTAAGACCACCTCTGGTTTTACCCCATTCCCTTTAAACCATAGTGTGGAATCAGTTCTTCCCATAAAAGACCAGATTCCATCACCCCACCTTACCAATGAACTTTATCTTGGAAAGGGGGAATACCTATTTGTTGACTCAAATGGTCAATTCTTGAAGAATTCGTGCAACAATATCCACCTCAAGAGAGTCTATGCTTGATATAACCACTATGAGTCCCTTATAGCATAATTTTTTCTTTTCTTTTGCATTGTTTTTTCCATGAGTTGGTGACCCCCTCCAGTAGTATTTCTACGTCTAGTCGTAGTGAGTCCATTTTAGAACTCCATTGCATAATTTTCATGTGATCAGGTTGATATGATCCCTGCCCCTATGTCGCAAGTAGCCCACTGGAGGGTTCGGTCCCACACCTACACATGCACACAGTATGTCGCATGTATGATCTAGCTACCACCATGCTAGCATACCATCAAGTCCCTAGTATTTTCCTATAGGTTGAGGCCTCTCTGTATATCCTTGGTATTCCATATGGATCATCCTATACAAGGATCAAAATCTACCACCATTGTGCGAAAAGTTCTCGGGTTAAGAAACAATCTTCTAGACTACCTCCCTCCTTACCAATTCTTCGGGCCATTTCTCGGAGTCACGACAATTTGCGTACCTCCACGCAAATCACATATTGTATATTGAAATATCTTCATACCCATAGGCCTCCATTTGGTCTAGTCTTTCCCCTCACATCCCTACACTAGAGGCAGCACCATTAGCTACTAGTCCGAGTCATCCGGAGTCCGTTGGAGACACCCCTCACACCTCTGGGTTCAGTTTTTTGTCCTATGTATTTTGATGAGACCGTTGTCTCATGTTTAATAATTAATTCTATGGACCTTTATCTGGAGGTCACCTCGATTTGCGTGACTTTGGCGCATCGATTTTCATGCCTCTACTGCATCGATTTGCATGCTCTTGCCACAAACTCTCCCGTGCATGTATTGGTATTTTCAAGAGCCACCTGATCCATCTGTGCTGCTTGGTTTATCACCTTTAACCACCTTTCCCTGTCCCTCCATGGGGCACCACCAGTGTCCCCATATTGGTTGACCATAACGGAGTTTCTGTTAAGCTCTTTTATGACTCCTAAAAGAGTGAAAATATTGTCAAACGCCCTTTCTTCCTTTCCCACTTGTTAAGGTATAGGAAAGGGCATATATACAGTCTCGTTTATCTCCTTTTGTGGACTGTATAGAATGCCACATGATAAATACCACCTTGGCACATTCAAGCCAAGAACGTTTTCCTTTGCATCCTTTTATGCTTTCTGGGGCTTTGGGACCAAACTTTACGAAAAATCTCACCATGGGTTGTCTTTAAGCTCTTTTCCAGCCTTTCCATCAAGAAAATATTTCCGAGCAAACTTGGTTTTGTTCATGCTCGTAAAAGTATTTGAATGACCATCTAGTCAATACAGGTTTAACCTTCTCCGACCTGATTGGAATACCAATGGTAAAGAAGTCTCCCATCCCCCCAAGGATGGGAGAGCTCTCCTATGTATAGTTTTAACCTTTTTCGGGAACAAGATACTACCAATGGAAAAGAGACCCCACTGGAGTCTTCTTAATGATTTCAGACTCTCTAAAAATTGAAGGCACCATCGAGCATTTAATTTCTTGGGCTCACTAAAAATCCACGAGATCGTACCACAATGGTGTCTCTAGGCGCCACCCCATGTGTTACAGTTTGGCAACCTCCCCATTTGGGGTGCCTTTGTTCAAAGTACTCTGTGATGAATCTTCCTTGGATCCCATTAATATCAAACATATTATCTACCCCACCCCATGTATTTCCCATCTGTAGTTACATTCCCCGTATAACAACTATGATCTTAAACATGCACCTAGATCTTGGTATGGAAAATTGATACGTATTTCATGAAGAATGGGTTTAATAGGTGTATATATTATCCAAATATATATGCTAATAACTTTCCTCATTGTGGTACTTTATATGAATAATCTTATCCTTACTAGAAGCCATCTTACATTTATAAAGGAAATGAACAATAGTGTTAAGAATGAATTTGAACTGTTATATTTAGTCCTATTGCAATATATTTTAGGTATTTAAATTTGGAATATGGATGATGGTATATTAATTTATCAGCCTAAGTATGCTACATATTTATTGGCTCAGTTTCATATGAGTGATTGTAAGCTTTCACCTATGCTATTTAAGTCCGGTGTAAATTTAACTGTTGATTGTGACACTCCTCTTGTTGATGCCACTTTATATCATCAACTTGGGGAGAGTTTGATATATTTGAAAGACAACAATCTTTATCTTTATTTTGTAGTGAACTCAGTTTCAGGGTTTATGCAAAATCCTTATGAGATTCATTGGGAATCAACAAAGAGAATTCTCATATATTTATAGGATACATTGCATTATGGCCTATTCTATTCTAGGAAGGATATAGTTTCAATTCTTGGTTATACATATTTTGATTGGGAAATGGATTCTTTATATACAAGGTCTACTGCATGGTACATATTTCATCTTGGTTCATGCCGATTTCATTTTCTAGTAAGACATCGATAAATATTTTTCTCTCTTCTTGTGAACCAAAGTGCATGGAATCTAACGAAGCAATGTGGATTGACATGTTATTATAGAGATTGGATTTGTTTAGAAGTATCCTACTGAATTAAGATGTGACAATGAGAGTGCCAGTCATATTTTGTATAATTTAGTGTATCAGTCTAAGACCAAATGCATTGACCTTGATACTAATTACATTAAAGATCTTGTTGCATATGTTATTATTTGTTTGGAATTTCATTCCATTGAACAAGAATAAATCAATATCTTTAGAAAATCCATGATATAAATAAAGTTTGTCTAACTTCGAGTTTGTTGGGAATACATGAAGTTGTCATCAAGGGCGAATGGTAATGTAATTCCATATTACTTCATACATGTTCATCTATTCTAGGAATTAACTAGCACCATCAACTAGTATATAGTCCTATTAGACTCCTTGGTCATATATCCGTCACATTGTCTTACTCAAAGCTACAAATTATTTAATACATATACTCAGTCAATCTGTGGATCATTCGATTCATCGAATTAGTTGACTCAATTTTTTTTTGCATGATTCATTCGTCAATTATGCCCGACAAAATTCAATGACTCAAACACATGTCAGTAAAAATCCTAAATAGCTTGAAGGGAATTCAAATATTCCCTCAATGTGGAAATGATGTCTCTTCATGTTTTTCTATCCAACAGATGGGAAAAATATGGTTGGTCCCTTAATTTAAATTCTAACTGCTTC
>LPNX010684222.1:7775-25363 GCA_001517045.1 Pseudotsuga menziesii | reverse complement strand
ATTGCTTATTGTCTTTAGTTATTTTATGTTTGGTTTTACCTTACTTTGTATTCTTAATAATTCTAGTATTATTTCACTTATTTCATAAAAAATATTGATTCATTCACTCGACTCTATTATCCTCCTCTTGAATCCTTGGGGGACATAGATCATTGATACCATAACACTCTATTATGCTCTATCCATGCTTAAACACTACTTGGATACTGAGAAAACTTATGCATGTTCTAATATGCTCTAAGAACCATCTATTTAAATTTCCTTTACCTTCGACCTTTGGGTATTTCTCTTCTCAAAACCCTATACTAAAGGTAATAGGTGAAATGGAGGGTGAAACTACTCGTAGTAAAACTAAGCAACTCATAAAGAAATCACTTACTCGACAAAGAAGTAAATTGTACAAGGATCTCGATTAAATTCTTTCTTGACTTCCTAGTTTATTATGTATGACTTCAACTAGCAAATCAATGACATATTCCTTCAACAAGGTTATCCATTTCAATGTACAAATGAACTTGGACATACTAAATCTGGAAGGAAATATCAATGTAGAATATGTAGACAAATTGATACAACAATTAGAGACATGTTTTTGTGCGAATCAACTTTGTGAGGATGGGAAAGTCATCATTGCATATATGAAGATGTTGACTTCTATACATTATTGGTGGAAAAATATTTCAACTAAATGGAGAAGTTCATCCCATCGACACATGGTCAAAATTTGTTGAACATGTGAATACATAAATTTATCCACCTAATGACATAAAATAACAATACAAGAAATGGTAGCAGTTAATACAACGATAATATTAGACTATATAGAGTTATATTGATGAATTCCATCCACTAATGGCTCGACTTGGTGTTAATGAGGAAGACAAGTTACTTTGAATCGTATCATTGGATCAAATCCTTATATCAAAGTAGAGATATGATTCCTCATTGGAACTCTCACAAAATAATTCTATTACACCTTCAATATTAAGGGGAAATTCAGGCTAATAGATTGGTTCTCAACCAAACTGATATATGGACCTTTCAATGAGAAACCTTATTCATATACTGAATCAGATAAGTTGAATGGTATACTTAGACTACTTCATAGACCCAAGATCATGGTAAGAATCCTTTTAATAAAGATAAGGGAAAACACAACAAACAACCCCCTACAGGGAAATGGTGTGATTACCATAGTTCAACTTTGAATGAGGCATCTAATGAAAAGACCTGAATAAATTCTTCATGCAAATGTTTAACTTTGAATTTGGAACAACTGAAAAAGTTTTCATGGAATCCAATCCACACTCCTCGACACTATTTGAATTGAATTTGACATCCTCATGAACCTGATCATTGTTAACAAAGAGGAAAGAGAATGACTATTCCATACAAAGATATTGGTACAAAATAACTGGTTGCATCTGATTGTTGAAAATGATAGTTAAAAGAATTTTTTCTATGAATAAGTTGTGAAGAAATTGGGCCTTGTTTCTAATCCACATACAAAAAATTACAAAATCGGTTGGATGAAGAATGGATAAGAACTCAACATCAGCCAATAGTGCAAAATTTTATACTTTATTGATCCCTTTTAGGACGAGGTGCTCTATGATATAGAGCCACTCTTAGTAGATTATGTATTGCTTAGAAAACCCTAATTATGGGACATACAGCGAAATAATCTGTCCAAACCATAGAAAGTGATTGGAAAAATCCAGAATTAGTGGTATTGAATTCTTCAATGCCAACCCACGCCAACAACCAAAGTGGTTTCAATAAAACAATCCAAAAATATGGTCAAACATGCTCGCAAATTCATGTTGTTTTTTATCAAAACTGAGGATCATAAAATCCAGTCGACTATCCATTGGCCACAAATCTTATTAGTAATAAAAAGTCAATAGATTACTTGAAGAATACCAATATGTGTAACCATTACATTGCTAGGTAAAACAATCCATTGATCTTGTTTCTGATTCTTCGTTACCAAATGAATTTGTTTATAGAAGTTCTATTTTTTAGAATGAAGAAATATGTAGACAAATTCAAGGCTTGATTGAAAAAGGGAATATTCCACCCAACTCATCTCCTTATTGAAGTTCAATAAGCCCATTCCCTAATAAATATGGGACATGATGCATGTGCATTGACTACAGGGCCCTCAATAAGATTTGATTAAATAATTGGTATCCTCTTCCTATAATAGATTATTTGAAGATGCTAAATTATTTATCGAATTCAACCTCAAGCCAGGATATCATCAAACTCCCATAGAGTCCTTAGATATATGGAATACTACTTTCAAAACCAAGGAATTTCTATTTGAATTGTTAGTCATTCCTTTTGGTTTAACTAATGCATTGGAAATTCTTATGGGATATATAGATGATGTTATTATACCTTTTGCAAGAAAATGCGTCATTATTTATCTAGATGACATCCTAATTTTCAACAAATGGTGGGATGAACATTTAGATAAGCTTCAACAAGTGCTTAACACTTTCAAACATCACAAAATCTGTTTGAACTTGGAGAAATGATCTTTTGACATGAAGAGTAGTAAATACTTGTGTTATGTGATTGATTCAGAAAGAATTCATGTTGAATCGAATGAATCTCTCTAAGAAATATTCACAAAGTAAGAAGTTTCATTGGTTTAACACATATTTCATTCAATTTGATAAAATTCTATTACGAGGAATTCATCAAGATTGAGTTTTTTGTAAAGCTTTAAATAAGGGATGTGGAAAGATAGTTTTCAAATGGACCATAGCACAAGAAAAAAGCATTTAAAAAAATCAAGGAAAAGCTTTGCACAACTCTAGTGCTTCTTCTACCTAATTTGCATCAACAATTTGAAATTAAGATTGACGCATCAAACTATGCCATGGTCGTTGTGATCACTCAAGAATGACATCCAGGTGCATTCTATTCATAAAATTTCACTGGTGATATTCCCAAGTATTTGAATTATGAAAGGGAACTACATGCCATTGTATAAGCACTTAATAAATGGAGACACTACATTTTAGGCAATGAAATGGTGATTCATAAAGACCATAATCATCTACAGTTTGATCCATAATAGTATAAGTTATAGAGGATGAGACAAATCAAGTGGATTAGTTAACTACAACAATTTTATTTGGTTAATAAACATCATAAAGGAAAAGCCAATGTTAGAGCTAATTGCCTTATTTATCCACTAGTCACTTTACTTCTTACAGTGTTAAGTAGGCATGGTTATCACACCATTACTTGTACTCAACTATATGAACAAGACACTAAATTAGCCTTTGTGTATAGAGAAATCTAGAAAGGTTAGTTAATTTCTTTCGAATACCGCATGAGGGAAAAATTCTTTACAAGATTGCATAGCTTTGTGTACCTCTAGGTGAGCAAAAAAATAAGCTCATTTAGGATGCACATTACAACAAAATAACATGTCATTTTGGAGTGGAAATCACTCTCATATTAATCTATATGCATTTCTATTATCCTTTAGTCAAGATGAATTTTGACAAGTATATCAAGTAATGCATGGTTTGTGCCAATATCACCAAGCCATCAAATCGATGATAGGGTTTGTATACACCATTTCCCACTCCAAGTTGACCATGGGAATCCATTTTCTTGGACTACTTCAATACATACCTATCACCAAACATCATCATTATCTATCCTTGGTAGTGGTTGATATATTATCTAGAATGGCCACCCTCACTCCTTTCCAGAAGACTACAAGGCCACAAGAGTCATGTCAACTCTTATTTGATAATTTTTGGAAACACTATGGATTATTGAATACAATCATTTGTGACAAATATTCCATATTTTTTAAAATTTTATGGGAAAAAATATGGCAACAACTCGACACACAACTATCTATGTCGATTGCACTCCATCCTTAGACCTATTGAAAAAAAGTTGTGAATTGGATGGTGGTAAAATTTATTTGCATGCATAACCATAAGAATCATGGAATATGGTATGAAAGTATCTCATATATCCAACATGTCTATATCTGAGAAAAACATAATTCAACATATATGACTCCATTTGAACTGGTCTATTATGGATGTTTTCCTTTAGTTCCTATCAACTTAGTTAGTTGACTGAATTGTATGATCACTGTTGATGTAATTTTAACTTCAGAATGTATTCACTTGTATTTCTTATCTATTGTAACGCGATGTTTACTCTGGGATGTACTTGTTTCATGTCATGCCCCGATGCTCCTATTGGGAGGATCTATATTGTAAACAAGTCATGTCAAGTCATTGTGGGTAACCCTCCTATTGTCTAAGGGTTAAAGTCCCTGTAGTTCCGGGGCACTAGGGTTATTAGACTCTCCTAGAGAGGTAGGACCTAGTAGGGTTTTAGTCATGTTGGGATTAGTATAAATAGAAATCTGGACTCTCTATTTAGGACACATCTCACACAAACTCAATGGTAGCACATAGTTGAGGAAGGAGAAGACATTGGGGCTAGATAGAAAGAAGGTTACTGCTATCGGGAGATCACTTACTATTTTGGGTTTTACTTTGGTGTTGATTCTATCTCTGAGGAATTTGCAGGTTTTTCTCCATTTATGGTTTCCCTGAGGAAAAACATTGCGTTCATTGTCTCTTGTGTTTTATTGCTATGCTTGTTGTTCTCTCAGTTAAAGATCCTAATGTTATGCTAGCTTAATGTTAAAAATCTAACATGGTATCAGAGCTAACTTGAGAAGAAGACACTGTGCAGCTACGAGAAATAGGGCTTCCTACTTTGTGGATCTCTCTCCATATATTTTCAGCAAAATAAGGTTGGAATAACTCCTCCCTAGGGTGCATCTTTCTATCGAAGCAGAATCCAATTCTGAGGTTTTTCAGTTTTGGACCCGACATTGCTGCCGAAAATTAGGGATTTTCACAGAAGAGTAATTTTTCAGTGAGCCCAGGCCTAGATTGATCTCCTCCCTAAAATTGAATTTAGGGATAAAATTTAAAGGAATTGGTTGGATAGAACTCCGGAAAAGAAAAACCCTAATTTTCTCCTGAAATAGATCTGGAGGATTTCAGCTCCAAATCCAGATCCGGCATATTGACCTACTAAGATCTAAATCTTTTGTATTTCCATTTTAGGTTCTTAGTTAATATGTCTCATCATACCAAGCTTGATGAAAAGCTTGAGGGATCTGATAACTTCTGAGCTTGGAAGTATAGGATCTCCCTGGTCCTGGAAGAAAATGAGTTGGACTCCTTTATCAGTGAGCAGGTTCTACTTCTAGAGGGAGATGAGGCAAATGCCTTACATAAGAAGAATTTGGTTATGGAAAAGAGAATCATTGCTGATTATATCAAGGATCTATTAGTTTTTCATCATTCAAGCTAGCATTATGATCTTAGGATCTTTTAACTGAGAGAATAACAAACACAACAATAAAACATAAGCACATAATAAGAGACAAGAGACACAAAGAATTTTCCTCGGGGAAACCATAAAGGAGAAAACCCCACAACTTCCTTAGAGATAGAATAACCACCAAAATAGAAAAGCCCAAAACATAAAGATGATCTCCACAGCTTCTGTCTCTCTCTCTCCCACTGATAGAGATTCTCCTCTCTCACTCATGTGCCCCAATGAGTGAGTGTGAGTGTTGCAAGTGTGTATGATAAATAGAGAGGCTCACTCTCTATTTATATTCTTTTGTTCACTTGAACTGCACTCCAACATGTCGGCCTCACTTAACAATTACTTACTAGAGTTGACATCTCTTGGAGTGTCTAATAGCCCTAGTGCCCCACAACTTTTGGGGACTTTTCCCTCTACTCAACAAGGAGGGTTAACCTTGACTTAGATGGTGGGGACTATTGCCCCGAATTACAATGAATCACCTAGGGTTGATTTGTTAACTTTTCGTATGCTTAGCTAAGACATCAATACTTCATTTCATTTTCATAACAAAAGCATATAAACAGGATCACTGAAAGATAGACAAGCACAACCATACAAAAAGGAACACAAAGATTTATCCTGGGAAAACCCTAAAGGGAAAAACCCAGCAAAAGCTTCCTCAATATAGATGCCCCAAAAAGATAAAAGATAAAAGATAAAACCAGCAAGGAGATCAAATCCTGATCCTCCTCCTTCTCCAGCTACTTGTCTTCTCCACTAATGCGCTACACACGTGAGAGTGTGTGTGTATCAAATGAGGAGCACCACACCTCTATTTATATTCATCCATTCACTTGAATTAACTCATCTGATATGTAGGCTCGAGTTAATCATGTACGCTTGAGTTACACATGTAGGCTCAAGTAACCACACTGGGGTGCTAATGACCCACCTTTACAAATAGAGGGTACAACCTCATGACTCTTATTAGTTCTTCCGATTAGAAGCATCAAGGTACAAGATAATACAAGTGGTTCTCCCGGTAGGACCATCGGGGAACATAAAAGATACATATAGAATATTCTTCGAAGTTACAATATTTCAACACTCCCCCTTAACAAGAAGGGTATTCTACAACAACATCAACAACAACAATAGTAGGAGAGGACATCATCAACATAATTAGGGTAACACATCTATAAATCATTGGAAGCTTTTCAAAATCATATAGTCTTCGTCTTCAATATTTGACGATAGCAACTCTTTAATCAACATTAGCATCTTTTGACCTTTTGATCAGCAACATCTTCAACACTTTGATCTTTCGATCAGCAACATCTTCAGCAACGTCTTTAGCACTTAGAACTTTCGATCAGCAACAACATCTTCAGCACTTTGACCTTTTGATCAGCAACATCTTCAGCACTTTGACCTTTCGATCAGCAACATTTTCAGCAACATCTTCGACACTTTGACCTTTCGATCAGTAGCAACATCTTCAACACTTTGACCATTCGATCATCACCAATATTTTCAGCATTTTTGATCAGCAATATCTTCAGCACTTTGATCTTTCGATCAACAAAGACATCTTCAGAATTTTGACCTTTCGATCAGCAACATCATCACATTCTAATTAGTAACATCGTGATTAGCACCATCATCATACTTCAACTCTCAAACAGAATCATCATCATCATATTCTGATCTTTTGATCAGTATGTCGTCATCATCACATACTGATCATCATCATCATCACACTCTGATCTTTCGATCAGTACATCATCATCATACTCTGATATTTTGATCAGTACATCATCATCATCATAAAAACATCATCATCATGAAAACATCAACATCATCAAAACATCATTATGATCAAAACATTCAACATCATCAAAGCATCAAAATATCATCATCATCACACTCTGATGTTTCGATCAGTACATCATCATCATCATAAAATCATTATCATCAAAACATCAACATGATCCTTCCTTTTGGAATTATGGGATTTAGGTCTTTACGGAGTTACCAATGATCCTTCCTTTCAGACTTACGGGATTTATGTCTTTACGGAGTTACTAATGATCCTTCCTTTCAGAATTACAGTATTTAGTTCTTTACGGAGTTACTAATGATCCACCCTTTCGGAATTACAGGATCAACACATTTGTGGAACTCAGACAATCCTTCCTATTGGAATTACGGGATCAACACAGTTGTGGAACTCAGACAATCCTTCCTATTGGAATTACGAGATCAATTCAATGATACTTACTTTCGGAATTATGGGATTTAGGTCTTTACGGAGTTACTAACGATCCTGCCTTTCAAAATTACGGGATCAACACAGATGTGGAACTCAGACAATCCTTCCTATTGGAATTATGGGATCAATTCAATGATCCTTCCTTTCGGAATTACAGAATTTATGTCTTTACGGAGTTACTAACAATCCTTCCTTTCGAAATTACGGGATCAACACAGATGTGGAACTCAGACAATCCTTCCTCTAGGAATTACGGGATCAACACACATTCTCAAGTACCAAAGTCACCAGATCTGTTCTAAACTGAAGTTCAAGGATGATACAATCCTACCACATTCACCAGTACCGAGATCTCCGGATACATTTTGAACCGAGGTTCAGGGATGATGCAATCCTACCACTTTCATGGGGGCCAAGACCTCCAAATACATTTTGAACCAAGGTTCGGGGATGATGCAATCCACCACTTTCATGAGGGCCGAGACCTCTGGATACATTTTGAACCGAGGTTCAGGGATGATGCAATCCACCACTTTCATGGGGGCCGAGACCTCCAGATACATTTTGAACCGAGTTTCAGGGATGATGCAATCCACCACTTTCACGGGGGCCGAGACCTCCGGATACATTTTGAACCGAAGTTCAGGGATGATGCAATCCTACCACATTCACGGGGGCCGAGACCTCCGGATACATTTTGAACCGAAGTTCAGGGATGATGCAATCCTACCACATTCACGGGGGCCGAGACCTCCGGATACATTTTGAACCGAATTTAAAGGATGATGTAATCCCACCACATTCACAGGGGCCGAGACCTCCAGATACATTTTGAACCGAAGTTCAAGGATGATGCAATCCCACCACATTCACGAAGACCGAAGTCACCGGATCTATTTTGGACAGATGTCCCAGGATGATACAATCCCTCTTCATTCTCAAGGACCGAGGTCACCAGATCACTTTTGGAAATATGTCTCAGGATGATACAATCCCTCTTCAACATCACTACTCCCCCTTTCGAGGAAGGTTCTTCCGAACATCACCAAGATTGTCTCGAAAGTGTTCTAACTTTACTCGAGATAGAGGCTTCGTTACCACATCAGCAACCAAACCATCATCATCTACATCTTCAGTACGTGAATACTGAACTATCACATTTTGTATCTCCAGTACGTGAATACTAAAAGCATCATCATCTATATCTTCAGTATAGAAATAATGAAAGAATCATCATCTCTATCTTATCTCGTATGTAGAAATACCGGATTTGTATGTGTTACGATGGAACACAGGGTTCTCTGTCATCACAAATCTGGTTATCACATAGAATCATTGTAGTATCCATCTTCAGTTCAAAGAGACCTGATATTAGCTTCCGAAGCCATATGGATTCACAACTTAGCAGAGCAATCTGCTATGTATCTTGCTTCAGCCATGCTATGAGAAACATTGGACTGTTTCCTGCTAAACCATGAACTCATAGCAGACCCCAAACAAAAGCATCTACCTAATGTGCTTTTCCTGTCTGAGATACTTCCAGCCCAATCTACATCTATGTAGCCATAAAATCTATACTCATGGCTACCATCATAATATAAACCAAAGTCTATAGTCCCTTTCAAATATCTCATCACATGTTTTGCAGTTACTAGGTGAACCCGTCTTGGTTGAACAAGATATTGAATTAATGTGTTCACAGCAAAGAAAATGTCTAGTCTGGTATTTGTTAAGTACATCAATGACCCAATGATCTATCTGTAATGATTCATATCCACTAAATTTGATGAGTCATCAGCTAACAGCTTCAGGTTGGATTCCATGGGTGTGGCCATGACTTTGCATTCCAACATATTGAATCTCTTTAATATCTCTACCGCATACTTTCCCTGGTTGAGAAATATTTCTTCTGAACTTTTCCATACTTCCAGACCTAGGAAATAATGCATTAACCCAATGTATTTCATCTCAAATTATTCAGCTAGTTTCTTCTTGCTTTCCATGACCTGTTTCTCATTTCCTATCAAGGATAAGTCATCCACATATAATAACAATATGACAAGTTCATATTCTACAACCTTGAGATAAAGGTTAGGATCAGCTTTACTTTTGGTAAAGCCCATGCTCGATAAGAAACCATCTATTCTTTCATACCAAGCTCGAGGAGCTTGTTTAAGACCATATAATTCCTTCTTCAACTTGCATACGTGAGTATGTCTATCTTCAACTTCAAATCCTTGTGGCTATTCTATGTATACCTCTTCTTTGATCACACCATTTAGAAAAGTTGTTTTCACATCCATCTGTTGTAAGTCCCACTTCATCATGGATGCAAGTGCCATGGTATCTCTAATTGAATTATACCGTGCTACTGGGGAAAATGTCTCTTCATAATCAATTCCCTCTTTCTGAGAGAAACCTCTGGACACAAATCTTGCTTTATACTTCTCAATACTTTCGTCAGTTGCATGCTTTATTTTACATATCCATTTGGAGGATACTATACTCTTTCCTTCGGGTTTGGGAACTATATCCCAAACATCATTCTAGATTCTTTCATCATAACATCTTCCATGAGTTCATCTTGTCGGGTCATCAACATATCCTAGTCTTCTGCATTCAACCTTGAAGGTTGGAACCCTCTTTACTCTTGGTAAAGTCTCGATCCAGCAGGAAGTTTTCCATCATGTCGTACCATGTCGAACTTAGATATCTTCTGTAGTCACTCCCCCTGAAGTGGAGTATCATCTTCCCTCTTCATTCTATACAGGTGGATCTATGCTTGATATATACGTGTCAATAGAGTATGTCATGTCATAGTCTAATCTTTCTAAGGAAAATCATGAACCTTTTCTTTGTACACTTGTTCTTGTAGATCCATATGGAAGATACTACATACTTCCCTTTATGTCTCGAAATCATATCATATACATCATTCCCTGTGATCAACTATTATTCTTTGATCATAGCATTCTTTTCTTCATCTTGAGTTATCTCTTATACCCATGGTGGTCTTCATCCTTCGAGGTGGATCTACCGCTCTCTAAATATCTTTCTTCCGTCATGGTGTCTCTGACCCTGGGAGCTTTGGATTCATGTTTATTGAATTGCCATCACTTGTTCTTCGAAACAAGTCTCATCCTTGTTTTCTTGTAGGAGGTTGTTCAGGACCTTTCCTGCAATTGAAATGCACCAATTGCATGGTTAGAACTATTTCATAAAACATATGCATAATGACAAATTCTTATGCATCATGCAACTATTTAGCCAATACAACATTCATCCATATCTCATGAAAAATTTCTAGATGACATCATTGAGTTTGTGCATTAATCCAATATGTCATGTAAAGAGGTTTCATTCTAGATAAGTAGCAATGGAGAGATGTATAGCACCATGAGCTACTTACCGATCACATGCATATTAGTAGTATACAGTCATTAATGCAAACAATCTATCATGCATAACACATCAACTGAATATGCATAACAAAACAATATCATTAAATGACAATTGAATACTTATATTTTGTTTGTTTTGTGGGTAGAATCCTTCTTGATCATTCTCCTTCATCATCTTCTTCATTCATGAAATCATAATTTATTATCCAAATGATAAGATGGATAAGAGGTTTGTCAAGAATTGAGTTCTTCATATTCCTCATCGCTTGAGGGATCTTCTTTGAATGGTGAGAGCTTGATATTCAATTTGCTCCCATCTTTCTTCTTCTCTTCTTATCAGACGAGCTTCTTCTTTTTCCCAAAGTCAACTGAAAGTAATCACTTCCTTCTGGCACACATTCCTCGCATGAATGAATCCCATGATCATGGGAGGCCATTCAAGGTGGCTATCACCACTTCTGCATTCTCTGCTTCTTCTTCTACCACTTCAAGATGTTATGCATTCTGGATCTTCACATTCTTCAAATGTTTTCTCAAATCCATCTTCTTATCTTCAAATAGCTTGATCAAGGAATCAAACATATCCAGTGTCTTTAGGGAAGACACTTGTGGTACAATTTGATCCGTGATTGAATCAACAGTGATCTTCTTGGCCTTGATCAAGTTCTTCTTGTGTAAGGCTTTGAGGCTCATCTCCCTCTAGAACTGGAACCTCTCTACTCATGTAGGTGTCCAATTCATTTTCTTCAGAGGGATCAAATAATTTCATGCTTGGAAGTTTTCAACTTCACCAAGCTTATCATCAAGCTGATGTGATAGATCACTTTGAAATGAGAACCTCAAATGCAAATAGCAAAAGATTAGATCTTACCGATTTGAGGTGTCCGTCCTGCTTCCAGAGCTGGCTGATCTAGGGTTTGTCATAGAAACCATAATTTTAAAAACTTGGAATATTTTAGATCTAATTGGATAGAAATATATATCTCTTCAAATGGAGCTGTCCAATGTACTCCTTTTCTAAAAACAGTGGAGGGAAGCTCTCGGAACAAGAAGCCCTAGTTTTCCAACTTCTTCTGCAGAAATTCCTGTTACCATTTCTGTGATATATCTGAAGTTACTACTCCTCTATGTCTAAAATTTCTCACTGAGGTATCCTAGCATGTCCCTGATCCAACACCATAGGTTTCATCATAATTTGTTTCACCAATTGGGATTTATTATCATTTTCCCAAGGTGGCCTGTTACAGGACTGTTCAGAATAGTGAAGTTGTACGGCATTCCACGTGTCACTGGTTCATCTTCAGGTTCTGAAATTCGGACCATAGAAATTAAAATCCGTGCTATTTCTGGAAAATCTTCAGGAATTCAGTTTGGACGTATGTAGCCCAATATATAGCAATGTTCCCTAGGTGTCCTTTTTAGGGATGAATTCTGGAAGATGCTGAAACCCTAACATGGAGGGATCATATCTCCTATAATATAGCGAATATGAGGTGGAATTTTGGAAACAGTGTTCATCAGGATTATATATTCAGTCTCTACAATTTTGAGCTTCTAAAAATTCTCCAATATTGGGATATAGCAAATATACCAAAACTTAGCAGTTTTAGTATTTAGGGTTTTTCTAGCTCCAGGTCAAACTAGGGTTTGACTTTCTTGGAGTTTCACCCAACCAAAAATCTTGATCCAGGTCTCTAAACTTCGATTTTGATGAGGAGAGAAATCCTATGTTGGGCTCACTCAAAAATTCTTCTTCTGCAAGAAGCCCTAATTTCCCACACCGAAAACTGAAAATGCTCGGAATCGAAGTCCGCTTCGACAGAAAGATGCGCCCTTCAATGGAGAGTCATCCTAGCCTTCTTTTGCTAATTGATTGTGGAGAGAGAACCAAAAATTAAGAAGCCCTAGATTCTGTAGCTGGACAATGTCTTCTTTTTAGGGTGGATTTGATACCATGTTAAATTTTCATATGCTTAGCTAAGACATCACTACTTCATTTCATTTTCATAACAAAAGCATATAAATAGGATCACTAAAAGATAGACAAGCACAACCATACAAAAAGGAACACAAAGATTTATCCTGGGAAAAACCTAAAGGGAAAAATCCAGCAAAATCTTCCTTGATATAGATGCCCCAAAAAGATAAAAGATAAAAGATAAAACCAGCAAGGAGATCAAAGCCTGATCCTCCTCCTTCTCCAGCTACTTCTCTTCTCCACTAATGCGCTACATAAGTGAGAGTGTGTGTGTATCAAATGAGGAGCACCACACCTCTATTTATATTCATCCGTTCACTTGAATTAACTCATCCGACATGTAGGCTTGAGTTAATCATGTAGGATCGAGTTACACATGTAGGCTCAAGTAACCACATTGGGGTGCTAATGACCGACCTTTACAAATAGAGGGGACAACCTCATGGCTCTTATTAGTTCTTCGTATTAGAAGAATCAGGGTACAAGATAATACAAGTGGCTCTCTCGGTAGGACCATCGGGGACCACAAAATATACATATAGAATATTCTTCGAAGTTACAATATTTCAACATGACTTCACTAGGATAGTCTAATAACCCTAGGGCCCCATAACTGTGGGGACTTTAACCCTTGACAAATAGGAGGGTTACCCACAATTAATTGACATGACTTTTACATTATAGAAACTTCCCAATCAGAACATCGGGGCATGACATGACTCAAATACATCTCAGAATAAACATCAGGTTACAATACATAAGAAATACAGATGAATACATTTTGAAGTTACAAATACATCAACACTCCCTCTTAACTAGGAAGGTATTCTCTCAACACAATTTATCAGCACAAGTCTTCTTCTCTGTATCATTTGAATCATAGTCAAGCTCTCGTCATCTTCATCTTCAAGTCATCTTCATCTGGATCTGGATCATCACTCGATCTGGATCATCATCAAGTCTAGATCATCACTTGATCTGGATCATCACTACTGGATCATCAAGTCTAGATCATCACTTGATCTGGATCATCACTACTGGATCATCAAGTCTAGATCATTGCTTAATATGGATCATCACTAAAGTTGGATCATCATCACATATGGATCGTCACTTGATCTAGATCGTCATCAAGTCTCGACCATCACATCTGGATCACTTGATATGGATCATAATCAAGTCTGGATCATCATCATATGCTATCTCATAATGGTGCTATCTTGATTCTTCTCATCACATGAAGTTCTATAGAGTCAATCCTATAGGCCTACCCTTCATGTAGGTCTTCATCAGCGCTTATATCTGACACTTAAGTTAGAATGGCCCACCTAGCTCTTACATCTGACCTCATCATGTCAGAAAGGACCAGCACTCACATCTGACCTCATCTTGTCAGAAAGGCTCATCACTTATATTCGATCATGTGCAAGCACATCGCATCGAAAAGGATCTGCACTTACATCCAACCCCGTCTTATTGGAAAGGCACAACACTCACATCTGACCATGTGTAAACACATCGCGCCAGAATGGCTGAGCACTTATATCCAACCTCATCTTGTCGGAAAGGATCTACTCTTACATCCGACCATGTGTAAACAAATCGCATCGAAAGGGCATGCACTCACATCTAATCATGGAGGAACTAATCCTACCATCACATCAAAATGGCCCCCAGTCCCAGACTGAGCTACCTAGTAACTGACCAGGTGCCTCCATTCTTAGAATGGCATTTGCCCTTATATCTGACCTACTCGTCAGAACGACCAACACTCACATCTGACATGGGAGGAACTTAATCCTTTAGCCATGATAGAATGGTTCAGCCCTTACATCTGATCAAGTGGGAACACATCCCTCTATCACATCAAAATGGCTTCTCAGTCCTAGACTGAGTTTTCCTGGTAACTGACCAGGTGCCTCCATTCCCAGAATGGAAGTTTCCCTTACATCTGTCCTACTCGACAGAATGGCCAACACTCATATCTGACATGGAAGGAACCAATCCTCTCACCATGATAGAATGGCCCATCCCTTATATCGGACCTACTTGTCAGAATGGATATGGATCTCAGCACTCATATCTAACATGGAAGGAACCAATCCTCTCACCATGATAGAATGGCTCAGTCCTTACATCTGACCATGGAAGGAACCAATCCTATCACCATGTTAGAATGGCTATGGGACTCATCACTTTCCCTTGGAGGAAACATCGATCTGGAGAACACCAAGCTTCTCCCTGAAGTACTCAAACTTCACCCTATCTAATGGTTTCGTCAATACATCAGCTATCTTTTCCTCTGTCGCAACATACTGGAGCTTCACTACTCCCCTCTGCACCATATCCCTGATATAGTGATACCTGATCTTGATATGCTTCGACTTGTCATGGAACATTGGATTCTCTGACAACTTCACGCAACTCTGGTTGTCACAAGTAGCATCCAACTGGAGATCAAATATATCAGACAGTATATTCTGAAGCCATACTACCTCACAACTAGCTGAACAAGCTACGACATACTCTGCTTCAGCTGTACTCAGTGCCACACAGGAGTGCTTCCTGCTAAACCAAGATATCACACCTGATCCCATACTGAAGCAACATCCCGAAGTGCTCTTCCTATCAATGGGAATTCCTGCTCAATATGAATCCATATAATCTTTTGATTTGCCTCATACTTGAGCCCATAATCAACTATACCCTTCAGGTACCTTACTGCATGCTTTGCAATCATCAGGTGAACATGTCTCAATGTCTTTACAGCAAAGCAAATATCTGGTCTCGTATTCGTCAGGTACATCAAGGAACCAATCATCTAACGATACATCATAGCATCAACCTTCTTTGATGAAGCAACACTCAATAGCTTCAAGTTCGATGCCATAGGTGTGGTCATGTAGTCCATCATCCTGAACCTCTTCAGGATCTCTATTGCATACTTCCTTTGTCCACACCTCCATGCCTAGAAAATAGTGCATCGACACATAATAGGAGCATCATTGGTCTTCTGCCTTCAACCTTGAAGCAAAGGTTGGAATCCACTTTACTCTCAGTAAAGCCTAAAGTCATCAGTAATCTATCCATCCTGCCATACCATGTCGAACCTTAAGATATTCTATACTCCCTCTAAAGCAGAGCATCATAATCCCTCTATCTTCTGTACTCTATGCACTTAGGCATTCTATACTGGAGTGACAAGTAGCTTCCTATGCTACTAATATTCTATGTATCCATATAGTGTATAGACTCTCATCTTCAACCTTGTAGCAAAGGTTAAGATCTTCATCAAGCTCATCATATATGTGTTTTAATTCTTACTGGCTACAAATTTCTCTTCGTAGTCTATTCCTTCTTTTCGTGAGAATCCTCGTGCTACGAATCTTGCTTTGTATCCCACGATGTTTCCATTTACTGCATGATGGGGCTACAAACTTCTCTTCACGTATCGATACTGTATCCTAGACATCATTCTTCTTGAACTGGTCTTCCCTTTCTTCTTGGTTACTTCTTCATAGTTGGAAGGTTCTGCATCAATGATGTCGCTACATTCATCATATTATTCTTCATCTTGAACTGTCATCACTTGTTCTTCGGAACAAGTCTCATCCTTATTTTATTGTAGGGGATTATGTATGCGATCTTTCCTACAAGTCAAATGCATTTGTATGGTTAGAAACATTTCATAAGGAATATTCATACTGGCAAATTCTTATGCATAAATATATGATCATGCAACTACTTTAGCCAATACAACATTCATCCATATCTCACGAAAACTTTCTAGATTCCTTCCATCTCTACCAGGACAACATTGAGATTGTGCACTAATCCAATATGTCAGCAAAGAGGTTTCATTCTAGATAAGTAGCAATGGAGAGTTGTATAGCACCATGAACTACTTACCCATCACATGCATATTAGTAGTATATTGTCATTAATGCAAACATCATATCATGCATAATACATCAACTGAATACAAACAAATGCATAACAAAACAATATCATGAAATGACAATTAAATACTTATCTTTATTTGTTTTGTAGGTAGACTCCTTCTTGATCCTTCAGCTTCATCATCTTCTTCATTCATAATAGCATCATTTCTTATCCAAATGCTAGGATGGATAAGAGGTTATTCAAGAGTTGAGTCCTTCGTATTCCTCATTACTTGAGGGATCTTCTTTGGATGGTGAGAGCTTGATCTTTAGTTGCTCCCATATTCTCTTCTCTTCTTATGAGTCGAGTTTATTCTTCTTCCCAGATTCTACTGAAAGTAATCACTTCCTTCTGGTGCACATTCCTCACATGAATGGATTCATGATCCTGGGAGGCCATTCAAGATGGATATCGCCACTTCTGCATTCTCCTTTTCTTCTTCTACCGCTTCAAGTTGTTCTGCATTCTGGATCTTCACATTCTTCAACTTGTTTTCTCAAATCCATCTTCTGATTTATGTTCTTCCCTTCAGATAGCTTGGTCAAGGAATCAAACATCTTTGGTGTCTTTAGGAAATAAATTTATGGTACAAGTTGATCGATGATTGAATCAT
>LPNX010684180.1:0-65536 GCA_001517045.1 Pseudotsuga menziesii | reverse complement strand
GTGCCAAGCCTCTGACAATCAATCCAAGCAAACAAAGATGAGGAGGGGTCCCAGGGTTTAAGTGACATAAAGTCGGGGAGAAACGTTGCGGTAGCAACAGGACTTTAACAAACAGGACGGCTCTATCTCTGCTAAACTTGTATATGACTGCATAGTAAATTCTTTTTCCCCTTATTTTGGCAATCGGCTTCACACTTTATTATGTTCCAGTGCTCTCCCTCGCAAAATTGGATGCTTTATATGGTTGGTATTAAGGAACAAAATTCTTACCTGGGATAACCTTCAGAAACGGGGACGGTCTGGTCCAGGTATATGTGCTCTGTGCTATTCTGATGAGGAGTCTGTCATACATGTCTTCTCACATTGCTCAGTTTGGAAGAATGTTCTTGACCACATATGTGTCCAGTTTCAGCTGCCTCCTCCTCCTCATGCTGACTCACTTGTTATTTTTGTGGAAAATTGGGCTGTAATTTTCCCCAGACACTCGGCTCTATGTTCTATCCCATTCCACTCATAAGGATATGAATGCTTGTTTTTTTTTGTAGAGGGGAATCAGTAACTCGTCGGAATTGTCTGGGCCAGGCCCAGGATCAAATCTGTCGGCTGCCACTATAACCCCAATGGTATAAACCGACAGCCTGCAAGCCAGGATATACCAGAAACTTGTGACTCAGTAAGGGCCGAGACGTCCCGACTCCAATCCCGACAAGGGGCGGTAGCCTATCCAGGGGTCGCCTACCCTTTGAGCCTTATCATAGCGGGCCATGTCTCCGTGGGGTTTGACCTCTCGTGGGCTGGATGAAAACCATCTTCCCCCACCGTTTGGGTCCCACTTCATAGACGGGATATGAATGCGTGTTAACGTCGTTGGAGCAAGTTATTTAGAGAATATGACTTTAGGATTTCCTTCATTAAAGGAAAAGAGAACAAAGTAATAGATACTCAGAGTAAGAGGTCGTAGATTGGCTTGGTAATATCCATCATAAGTGATCTCCGAGATAGAAGAAAGGATCATCTAGTCAATAACCAATGGTACCTTCAAGTTCAATTTGAATTAACAAAGTGAGGATTCTTACCGGCCAAGTTCAATGGTTACTCCTTGGACAGAGATGGGCAACTGAGATTTAGGGTAAGGAGGTATGTGCCAACCAATGAGGAGATTAGAAGGTTGGTGTTGGAGTAATCCCATCGAGCTCCATAGTCATCCCACCTAGGGACACGGAATATGCATGAAACTCTAAGAAGGCATTCTTTTGGAATGGAATGAAAGCATTGGTGTGAGGCAATTAAGCAAGGGCACACAACTCATCTTGTACACATCACTAAGAGGCCTCCCTCGTATCAAATTCCAAGAGAGTAACCATGGATGGATTGAACCTGAGAATCGAAGGATAAACCTAGCTAGGGTTTGTAGAGGGAATAGAGCGCTATCGACATATATATTATCAACCATAGGTTGTAGATGTTTAGGTTGTTTAAATAGAATGGTACTTTGTGTGGGAGTAGTTGTTGGATTTGGCAAGGAAGACATGCCAGTTGAAGGAATGGGTTGGTTGAGCAAGGGTCTTGAAGTTGAGTAAATATTCGACTATTAACAAGCCATGATGCTTTGCATTATTGCACTGAGAAACACTTTCTACACCTTCATATTAGGGAGATGTGTTATTCCATCCATCCAATACATGAAGTTGACATGCGGAAAAAAATATCAATAAAAGAGTATTATAATGTTGACATAAATATAATACTTCAATATAAATTTTATGTAAAATACACACACAGAGAATAAACAACTTATTATAGTCATTATGAGGGAGATCTTGTGTAATTTCTTTTGTTCTCGACGTGGATTTGATAGAAAAAACTTTAATAAATTTTAAAATATTAAGTAAATAAAAAATATACAAGACAATCCTAATATAAAGTTAAATCACACATATATAATTTTAAGAAATACATTAGAAAACATCTATACATTTTTTTTTTTTAGACAATAACAATGGGAAGATTAATTAAAACCGGTGAATAAGCCACCGGGTGCTGAGTACATCAAGCTGGAAAAGAAGTTCCTGAGCAGTTGGAAAATCTCAAGAGGTCCACTTAAAACTGAAGTAGACTAGACAACTAAGTTGAAGGAATGAATTGCAGAATTAAAAACTGTATCTAACAGAACAACAAGAGAGGATAAAGCGTTGGAAGGGTAGAGAAGGATTATTTGAGCTTCTCCATGATCTTTTGGACTGCTGATTCCAGAGCAGCGATTCGGGTGCCAAGATTGCCAGTGACGTTTGCAGCATCTTTGAACTCAGTAAAGATAGCATCCTTGTAGTAGTTTACATCTCCTTTGGTGTCTTTGAGACCGTCCTTGAGAGTCTGTAGCTCAGTGGCGAAGGTCCTCCACTGGTTTCGAGCATCAGCAGCGATGGAGTTGATTGAGGATCCTTGATCATCCGTCTTTAGCTTGAGGGCATCCAGTGAGGATTGGATGTCTGCAAGTCTATCTTCATTTGACTTTGGATTGGAGGTCGATCCAGCAGAAGCCATAGTTTGAGGTGATGGCGCTGGGAGCTGGCTCGAGGACGAGCTTAGAAGGGCTGAACTGCCACGAGGAGGTGCAGTCGAAGGAGCTTTAGAGGAACCAGAATACAGAGCATTAGACGCACACTAGAGTGCTCAGATTAGGAGGCGAGAGGCCCGATATATTCACGAGCTGGAGCAAACGAGACTCGTGAGCAAGGAGAACGTACCAAGGTCGAGCCAGAAAGAGTCAAAACCAAATCATGAGAGAATCCCACGCCTGTCCTGAAAGATTTCTTCAGATCAGATGCCTGACAGCATCGAATTATGGAATAAAGCAGATAGAATCTCTGCCATTTACCACCAGCATATTCATGTCCATCAGGGCTGCCTTGTTGGCTTCTTTGTCCGCTTGAGCATTGAGTCCACGCAAAATGTGGAAGAAGGAGATTGCTTTGAATTTAGAGGCCAAGAGAAGGATTTTTTTGATGATTGCTATTAGGAAGATGTTGGAGGGCAATTTTTTGGTTCTCAGAGCCTGAATAATAATTTTTGAATCACCAAAAACTGCAAGTGAGTGCACGTTCATCTCCTGGGCCTGCTTGAGGCCTTGCCACAAGGCCAGAGCCTCCGCCATGTTGTTGGTCGTTGAGCCTAAGCCCCAAGCATAGGAGGCTAGGACCGAGTTCTCGGTTGAGAGGAGGACCCCTCCTCCTCCAGCTTTCCCAGGGTTTCCTTTTGAGGCTTCGTCAAAGAAGAGGGAGTGGTCTGAAAGAGTAGATCTCCACATAAGGAAGTCATTTTCTTCGAGACGGATTTCCCAATTTGCCGTTTTGGGGATGGGAGCAATGGAAATTGGTTCTGAGTGTCGGAATTGGGACAGCCATCTTTTTTCTTGAGGATCAAGGTCTCTGGAGTTCTTAAGCTGACTTTTGGTTTCCGAGAACTCCCCCAGGAGGGCTTTGCACTTGGTTGCAATCCTGAAGCTGATATTTCTTTCGTCCCTGAAGATTCGGCTATTGCGCTCTAGCCAAATATTCCAGCATATGGCTTTGGGGGCCCACATCCAAATTGTTTTCAGGAGATCTTTTTTGTGAAGGCCAAAGGGTGAGCTGGTGGCCCAAGTTGCAAAGAGCTCGGTAATGTTTTGGTTGATAGCTAGATCTTCAATGTTAAGGAGAAGGACCTCCGCCCAAATTTCTTTGGAGAAGGGACAATTTAGCAGAAGGTGGTCTATAGTCTCTTCTTCAGAGCAGCATAGGGGACATCGCGATGGACCCTCCATGCCTCTGTTTTTTAAATTCTCCCCAGTCAGAATGCTTTTGTGAGCTGCTGTCCAACAAAAGAAGTCAATCTTGGGCACAAAAGGATAGTTCCAGATGAAGTTCCAAGCAGCTGGATTGGGAGCAACGTGGGGCGCTGAAATGAAGACTTTGTAACCTTCTTTGGCTGAGTAGCTACCAGATCGCTGGCCCCACCCACGTTTGTCATGACTGCTCTTTGAGGAGGGCGTTTTCCCTTGAAGGAGGTTCAATAAGCACTTCTTTTCATCGTAAAGCTGGATAGGGAGATTGTCCATATGCCAATCTTTCCAGCTGCCATCTTCCTCCCAGCTTGAAATATCCCACAAAGACTTTAGATTATTGTTTTGGACCCAGTCTTTAATGTTCTGAATTCCAGTATTTTGTCCTATAGGATGCTCTCCCATGATTGCGTCCTTCCACAGGTTTATTTTTTTTCCATTTCCGAGAATCCAATGGAGATTTGGTTGGAAGAGGGGCAGGGCTTTGAGACAGAGTTTGTAAATGGGGGAACCATTCTTGCGAGGGATTGGATTATCCAGGCATCTGAGCCTGTCCCCATTGAAATATTTTCTTCTGAGAGCCTTGCTGCTCCAACTGTCTTTTCCTGCGATCAGATTCCATAGAGTTTTGGCCCCCATGGCCAGATTTTGGTTTGCCAGATCCCTTACTTGCATGCCTCCTTCCTTGTAAGGCATTTTGAGTTTGTTCCAGCTGATCAGATGGATTCTGTGGAGGTTTCCTTTACCTCCTTCCCAAAGAAAATTTTTTAAAAGAGCTTCCATTTTTTTCAGTATGGAGACCGGCGCTAGCAGAATGGTGTTTTGGTAAATTGGGATGCTCATAAGAACAGACTTGAGCAGAACTGTTTTGCCCGCTGAATTTAACCAGTTTGAACCCCAGCTTTGGATTCACTTTTTAAATTTATCAATGGTGGGGGACCACTGGATTGCTTTTGTGCCTTTTTTAAAGATTGGAGCGCCGAGGTAGGAGAAGGAGTCCCAATCGTGGACAGCTTCCATGCCCAGCGATCTGGCGATTTCCCCAAGGTCCTTTGCTGAGCAGTTCTAGCCATAAATCTTGCTCTTCTGAGGATTGATTTTGCTTCCTGAGATCTGGTTGTAGATTTCAAGCTCCTTTTTAAAATGATTTGCCACCACAATGCTTGCTCCACCTAGAAGAATCGTGTCATCCGCGAACTGAGCGTGATTGATGCTTTTAACATTTGGGGCCAGCCTTAGGCCTGGGAGGACTTTCTTTTGAATGCTGGAGGTTAACTGGAAGCTTAGAACAGAAGCTTGAATTGCAAAGAGGAGGGGCGATAAGGGGCAGCCTTGCCGGAGCCCTCGAGATGCTTGGAAAAAATCTGTGGGCCTGCCGTTTACAAGAGGGGCAATCCACCGGGAGCTGATACAGCCTTTCACCCAGTTAGTAAAGTGCGCAGAGAATCCCATCTTCTTCATGACTAAGAGGAGGTAATCATGCCTGACCCTGTCAAAGGCGTTGGCTAGATCCAACTTTATCACCATTCCTTCTTCTTTGTTCTGGCAGCTCGTATGAATAGCTTCTTGGACAAGGAGGATATTGTCTTGGATCTTTCTACCCTTAATGAACCCCCCTTGGTTTTCCAGGATGACTTTGGGGAGGGTTTTTTTGAGTCTATTGGCCATAATTTTGGTTATAATTTTGTAGCTGAGATTGCACAGGGAGATTGGCCGGAAATGGGAGAAGGAAGTGGCTCCCTTTTCTTTCGGGATTAAAGTAAGAAAAGCGGAGTTAGTGCTTCCTCCGACCTTGCAGGTGACTTGGGAGTGCCTTACCATCCTTAGCAGATCTAATTTGATAATGTCCCAACAGCTTGTAAAGAAGTTGGCCGTAAAGCCATCCGGGCCTGGGGCGCTGTCTGGCTTCATTCTGAAAAGGGCCATTTTAAGATCTTTTAGGGAGATGGGGGCGGAGAGGAGAAGGTTGTCTGCTTCTTGAATCAGGGGAGGGATGAGGTCGAAAGGGTGATCCGAAGGGTTTAAAGGGGTGTCCTTCGGAGCCGAGAAGAGATCTTTAAAGGTGAGATAGGCTGCTTTCTTTATTTTTTCAGGATCTTTTATCAGGGATCCATGAAAGTTGATTTCATTTACAGCTTTGTAGCTTTTGCGGGATTCAGCTTGTTTGTGGAAGTAGCTTGTGTTTTTATCTCCGATCTTTAGCCACATGCTTCTGGACTTTTGGCGCCAAAATTCTTCTTCGACCCTACAGGATTTAAAATAGGATTTTTGAAGCTCTGTTTCCTTTGAGATGGTGATGCTGGTGATGGGGATTTAGTCCATCGCTTGCTGGTGGCTTTCGAGTTCTTTTTGGGCTGCTATTCTGCTGGCGGTAGGGGAGGTTAAATGCTTAGCCCAGTTCTTTAGAGTTGCTTTCAGCCTCTTTAGTTTTTGTTCCCATGAGAAGGAGGGGGAACCCGACAATGGAATAGACCAGGAGTCTGAGACTACTTGCTGGAAGTTCTCTTGAAGCAACCAAAGAGGACTGAAACGGAAGGGGATGGGGCCCAGAGTGGCGTCAGAGAGAATGTCTAGAAGGATTGGTCTATGGTCCGAGGTGCAATTGGGGAGGATTTTGGAGGTGGCCAGTAAACCAGAGGAGAGGTAGTCTGAGTGTATGAGGAATCTGTCGAGACGAGCTGCTATATGACCAGGACCTAGTCTTTTGTTGGACCAGGTAAACTTCCCTGATGGGGGTTTAATGTCCATCAAATCCCAATGGAGGATAATGTCCTCTACCCACTCTCTCGCTTGGTCCCTTACTATGGAGCCCCCCTTCTTCTCTGCAGAGGATAACGTGACATTGAGATCGCCGGCTATGATGATGTTCCTTGGGCTGTTCTGATTAAGAAACGTATCGAGTGTTTCCCAGCAGCTGCGTTTTTCAGGAAAGAGGTTAGGAACGTAAATATTAAAAAGACTTACTTGTTGGCCGGAGTCCAGGTGAAGGAAATTTGTGAAGATCCAGTGATCGCTGCGTTCTTCTTTGACCAGTTCAAATTTGGTAGAATCCCAAAAGGTGGCAATTCCACCGGAGGCCCCTTTGGAGCTTATTGCTAACCCGGGGCCCTTTTTCCAGAGAGTGTGACCTGCTTGATAGAGGATTGAGTCCTCCATTTTTGTCTCCTGAATTAACAGTATGTTTGGCTTGTTTATTCTGATGATGTCGTTCAGAGATTCTTCTTTTGTTTTGGAGCCAAGACCTCTGCAGTTCCAGGAGATGTAGCGCATTTAAACTTTTTTGGAAGGGGAGGCCCCCTTGGTGGGTTGGCCTTGCCTGGATCTGGTGCTAATCATATTTGGTAAATTTTTCTGGGATCCTTTAGCGACATCTCTCAGAGACTTCTCTTCTCGGTGTTTTTTTTTGGTTTTTCTTCCCCTGTTGGACTTTAGAGGAGTTGCCTGCGGACTGCTGGAATACGAGTACTCTTCCTCAGAGAAACCCTCTTGATCGGAGTCAAGATTAGATGGATCCTCCTCCTGGGCGATTAGGGGAGGGATAATCTCTGTCATGACTGGGGATAGAGTTGGGGCTGGTTGCGTGGGTACTTCACCAGGGCCGCTAAGATCTGCCGCGTTTAGACTAGCGGGGATTATGATTTCTGCACTAGTTCCCTCAGTAGCCGAGGGCTGAATTGGGGTATGGATCTGGCTGGAGTTGGGAGGGGAGGTCCCTTCTTCTGGTGCTTTTTTACTGCTTGGGTCTTGCAGCCCGGATCCGGTCCTTCTCTCTTGGTTTTTTGGGGCTGTTTTCCCTTTTTTGGGCCTTTGCCATCCTTCAGTTTCGTCTCCTTGCTGGAATTTGGTGCAGTTTCTTTGGAAATGACCGTGCTCATGGCAGTGTCTGCGTTTGAAGGGCAGCTGCTCGTAATCCAACTGTTGGAAGTGATGCCAATCACCCACCGAGATCTTGATTGCTTCTGGTAGCCCAGCCTCGAGATCTACCTCAACTCAGATTCTGGCGCAGGAGTATTGCCCCTTGGGATCTGCTTTGTCAATGTAGCGGCCGAGTCCGTTTCCTATTTTTTCCAGAGATTTTGAGTTCCAGCAGTGGGCTGGTAGGTTAGGAAGACGGACCCAGACTGGAACCTCCTTTGGGGAGTCGAGATTCGGATCAAAATCCGGGGTCCATCGGTTTAGATACAATCCTTGGGATCCCATGAAGTAGGGGCCATTTCTGAATACGAGGTCACGGTCGTCTTTGGAGATGAATTCGAAAATATAGAAGCCTCTGCCCACCGGGTAGCAGGTTACGCTGTGCTTCAGCTGCGGCCTCCAGTTTCTTTGAATCCAGTCGTCCGTGGTTCTTGTGGAGGGCCATAAGCCCATGAACTATCCTACCAGTCCTCGTTCTGCCAGGGCAAGAGCGATCTTGATGGGTTTTTCTTCTGGTAGGATTATTTCTGGAATTGCTTCCATTTTCTTGATGAATTTCGGGATCTGGGGGGTTACCAGTTTCTTCTCGGCCCGTGAAAGCAGCTTCTTGAAGGCATCTACCTCTGAGAGAGAAGGGGAGGGAGGGGACATCCCTCCCCCAGGCGCAGCCATGGCGGCCGCTGGGGAGCTCGTGATGGAAGACCTAGCGCGGCCAGGGGCAGCGATCTCGATTGTTGGTTGAAGAAAAAAAGCCTCCGTCAATAAGGGATCCTTTTCATATTCTTTTTCCAAAACATCAATACATTTTATGCATTGCCTATTTATTATAAAAAAAATAATAGCAATAAATAATGTCAATCCTAGATTATGCAAAGACATGTGAATAATATATCCAACACAATAATTTGAATAATAATATCAATTCTAGAAGTTGTTAAAGAATGTTCTTGACAACCAACCTTTAATATTTACTATCAAGTCACAAGATCGTGAATATACTAGCAAAGCATATGTTATATCTCTAACAAAAAGTTCTAAGTAATATTCACATTCATGAAAAACTTGCACATGAAAAATGCAAATAATAAAATATTCATTATGCAATTTATAAATGATAAATAAGGTTTTATACAAAGTAACATTCAATATCAATTTTAAATAGTATATCATTGTTTTATATAGTATACTAACATAGATTTATCTTAATTTTAGATTTATCATGCAACACCAAATAGGGATTAAATTTTGATAGGTATAGAGTTAAGATGGATTTACATTTGTCTCATAAAATGATCATTATCCTTCTTATTGTCAACATAATAACATATGAACTAACAAAGATAAACAACACTAGTAGTAACATTGGTTATGCATCAAAAGCTACATGAAAACAAACAAGAAAAAATGCCAAATAAATTTTATGCAAAATGAAGTACTAAACATGATCAGTGATAATTCATGATACTTAACAAAGAAAACTCTTACATCAGAAAAATAGAGATACATTTTCTCAAAAAGAAATTTGAATTACATAGATATCATAACAACTTGAAGTATATATTCACATGACTTCAACTTAGTAGTTGAGAAAGTAGAGAGATAAAATTCCTCAATGAATATGACTTGAAATATATCATCTCAGTGGTCATATCTAAATCATGCATGTCAAAGAGGGATTCCAATCCATCAATAAATCCTAGATAGCAATAAGTTGTTATTTTATTGATGGCATTGACACCTATTTGGGGTTCAATTTATAAAAAGTAAATTCTATAATGAAATGGCCATATGGACAAGAACACTTCATTCTTGGACATGATAAGCTACATGAGCAAGACCTACAAAACCCAAGGAAAACAAGATTAATAAACAAATAGAACACAACTAAAATTGTGTATAATTCCTTAATGTCTGCACTATAATCTATATTGATATATATTTTAATTTTTTTGTAGACTACATGTGTAATACATGATAATGATGCAATATCAACATATAAGATTTCCAAAATACCTATTGAGGCTTGTTGTATTATTCTATCCAGCCAAACATGATTTCATCTCCATTTATAATTAGTTACAGAGAACATGACTTAACACCACTACTTAGACCTGCAATAAAAGACACATATAGTGATTACCATATCATTTGTTATGCATATGAAAAAAAAATATAAGAACTCATTGAAAACCCAATTATAAAGTATTTAAGTTCCAGTGAGTTCATTAATTGGTTCATGATGTGACAATTTCATTACTACCTTGAGCATCTTTTGACTTTGAGAATGTTTTATTTTGTACTAACAAACCAACCGACTAGAAGGTGGAAGGTAGTATGGCACTTCCCCGCCCCCTACATCACTCTCATTTCTTCAAATGTAGATACACATCAATTTAGTGGTAAATCGGTAAAGTTTGAAAAAATACATATTCTATAACAATAAAAGGTAACATAAAATATCATAAAATGTACAAACTATATGTCAATGCACCTCTACTACACTTTCTTCCATTTTTATTTTTTTTGTTTCATAAGGCCCACAATTTTTATGTTGGTGTTATACTTTTTATTCTAAATATCTCTTGATGGAGTGGTTGATGATACACAAATTGTCTTTGTGTATGTTGTCAAATAAGACTCACATCTACATTTAAAACAAACCATTTGTAAGTCAACTCATTCATATTATATTAACATAAAATTATTGTTAGTTTTTGTAACTTGGGCAGGTACTACATTGACTAAACTATCTAGCATCTAGAATTCATCTGAAAACATGTCTTTCTAAACAAACTGTACTTTACAATACTTTATGTAAAAGGCCCATGGGATTAGAAGACCCATTGTATTTGAGGGCTCATAGTATTAAGCCCATGGTATTTCCATAAAGTGAATGTTATAAAAGAGTCTAATGAAGAGTTAGTAAGACACTACGAGTGAGAGATCAAGAGTGTGTGATATCTCTTGGTTGTATGATCAATGAGGTCAATGTTGATCAAATCTAAAAGAGGGAGTCTCTTAAAGAGTTTTCTTATTATGATTGAGGGTTTGAGCTAAAGTATATAGTAAGGTTTTTTCGTTTACCTCGCAGTGTGAGGAAGGACACAATGCTCTTCTCTTGGCACATCATCTGGAGCGAGGTTTAGTGCAGTCATAGATAAGTCTAGATAGATTCATATGACTGAATACATACTATCATACAACCTCATGGATCTGAGTGTAGGATGAACATATGAGTGTTTTGGTAGCGCCTAGATGTTAGTGACTTGTTGGTATAGGTTTAACGAGAATATGAGGTGTACTCGCATGGATCCTCTAATATCTTTATCTATATATTCTCAAATAATTTGGAATAAACCTATCATTTCTGAAATAACCCACATATTGAATAATTGCTAACTATATTGATGAAAGATGTTTATTACAAATGATTGCCGCCTCTTATATACAACTTAGGCATTGGCTTTGAAAGGTCATTTCTTTTTAATATTATACATGTTAATGAGTATTATTTATTATTAATTATATTTTAATTTATCTTCGTAACATTACCTCTCTCTTTAGAAAGGATTTTTCCTCAAAGCCTTATAATGTGGTTGCATCGTTCCTTGTGACGTCATAGATGACGAAACATGTCGATACAAACTTCTAAGTGTAGAGCATAACTTCTGATATGTTGATGGATCAATCCATCCCAAATTGATTTGTTGTTGATTGTTGGGATTCCCTATTGATCTGTTGTCGAGAGCTTTGATTACATCAGTACCATTATCTTTCGACAATTCCCACTTTCTAGGATAGCGATTTATATGGTTGGGGTGTTGATAGGGAATTTTCACGATGTTATTTTCTTTCACGAGCGTCGTCTTTTGAGCATTGATCTGTGTTGGGCGTTGTATTTTCGTTCCTTGAGTTTTTAATGTTTCGTTATGTATCTTTTCCAACTTCTTTTATAATTGTATGTTATCATTTTTAAAATTTTTAATCAATTCTACTTGCAATTTTCTGTCATCTTCGGACTTCCTAAGTTGCTCCTTCAGATCTTCATTATGATTTCTGATGCAACTATTTTCTTCTTGCTTGTCTAAAATTTTTCCTTCAATGTCCTTAGTAGAGCGTTCTGCCTTTCGACTATTTTTCAACTTCTTAATTTTTGTGACTGACATCTTGTTATGGTTCTTTAATTTGGAAATTTATTTGGTGTTATTTGATAACGAGCTTTTGACAGCTGCAATCTCCAATTTGTGCATTTTTTTAGTCTCATTCTCTTTCTGCTGGAGTTCACTAATATGTTGTTGAAGTTGACTTATCTTTGCTTCTTAATTTTTAATGTTCTTCAGACTTGTGCCAATTTAGTATCGTTGTCCATGATGAGCTTGTTTAGATGCCTTATTTCTTTTTCCAATTCATTATCGCTTCCATATGGTGACTTGTCGTCGTTTTTTTACTTTCTGATCTGATCTTCTAAGTTTTGATTGTGAACTTTTAAACAAGATATTTCTTTATCCTTATTAGATAACATTTTCTTGGTATCTCTTCTGGTTAGTTCCAATTGTTGATTTTGATTTTTTAAGCGACAATTTGCATCATCTCTTATTGATTTTAACATATCATTCGTCTTAACCTCAACTTGTAGATGTTTATTGGTTGCCTTATATTGCTCTAACTCTTCAAATGTTGCTTGTAACTACGACTTAATCATTGAATATGTGTTTGTCATAGTTGCGATTACGACTTCGCTTCAATTGTCTTCTTTTATTCAATAATAAGTAGGTACAAAAGTGTAATAATCCACGATCTGGTTCTTGGAGAAATTTTGACTTTTCCCCTTTTGGTATTTCCTTTTTTTTCCCAAAATAATAATATAATAATATTTATTAATCCCTTTTGTTTTGGTTTTTTCCTCTTTTCCCAATAGTTATTAAAATTAATAACTAAATCAATAATAATAATAATAATATATGTTATTACAATTAATAACAATATTTTAAAGATTTGGGATTGAGTAATTTATAATAATAAATGTTATTATAAATTAATATATACAAAGTTTAGAACATAAGAATTTTGAAAATTCAATATTAATAATATGAATGTTATTATGGAATATTGAATTTATTAAAGTATGTGTTGTTTATTGTTGGAAAAGAAACCATGTATAGTTTTTTTAAGAAACCATGTATGATTTATATATTTTATTCAAAGGTCCAGTTTGGAGATTCTCCAATTAATTATTTGGCCAAAAGACGGTATTAACTGAATGCCCAAGAAGGGGCTCTGATACCAGTGTAATATCTTTATCCAGATATTCTCAAATAATTCGGAATAAACCCATCATTTATGAAATAACCCACATATTGAATAATTGATAAATATATTGATGAAAGATGATTATTACAAATGATTGATGCCTCTTATATACAACTTAGGCATTGGCTTTGAAAGGTCATGTCTTTTTAATATTATACCTATTAATGACTATTAATTATATTTCAATTTATCTTCGTAACAGATCCAATGTGTTATATTTGGAGGACTGTAATGTTGAAATATATATAATAAATCATAATAGAAAGACAACTAATTGTTGGTTTTTGCCAAGGGTTTGAGGCCCTTCCAAGGTAAATGACTTTGTGTATTGTAAATGGTCTATTATTCTGTTGTTCATCTAGCTAGGGTCTCAATGTATTGTTATTTCTAATTCAGATATTAATGTGCTAATTTATGCATTATAAATTTGTGTATAAATCATATAACAAATAGTAATTAGATGTGAAATTAGTATAAATTAGTGCATTACAGCTTGTTAATTTTCATATCTACAATAGTTTGTTGCGTAAAATATGGGTATAAAATATTTAACTGAAGACTGAAATAAGTTTTGGTTTATGGTTTGAAAACTAACATGGTATCAAAGTGTGGGCTATGCGAAAGATAATAGTGAAAAGCACAAGTGTTTTGTAGGGGTTTGGAGGTATTTCTTTGTTGTGAGGGCTTTAGTAGGTTTTGGATATGATGTCTATTGGGTTGAGGAAATAAGACTGGTTGGATGGGACATCCAATTTCAGTTTCTGGAAGGAGACGATACAATTGATTATGGAGGTGAACAAGTTGTTGGATTTGACTAAGATAGAAACCCAACCTCCTACTAATCCTAATCAATTGGCTGAGCATAAGAAGAAAGATGCCAAGGCCAGGTTGTTAATTCTAGATGATGTGAGGGATCACATAATCCCTCATATATGGGGGAAGAAGACAACCAATGAAATGAGGGAGGATCTGAAGAAATTGTATCAAAGTGATAACGAACATAGAAAGATGGTGCTCAAAGATAAACCGACAACTACCAAGATGTTTAAGATAGATATAGTGACAAGCTATCTTACCAAGATCACACAGGTGCATGATGAGCTAAGTGTTATCACGTAGACAATGTCTAATCCTCGGATCGTGATGACAACCCTAAATAGAATGACCATGCCATGGAAAGTCTTCATTGATGGATTGTGGCACCGAAAAACCTTCCTAAGTGGGAGCACATGTGGGATGATTTCATCCAGGAGGAGATTCAGAGGGGATCATTACATGAGGATCAACAAGTAGAAGATGAAGAGGAGAACCTTCTCCGTCTAGGAAAGGGTAAAGGGAAAGACAAGAAGCCCAATGGTGGGGTTGCCATTGATCTATTCCCGATGCGGGATGCGGGTTGCAGGAAGTGAGATTGTCATTTTTGTAACTTTCCGATCCCGCAACTCGGGCTTTCCGCACCGTTGATTTTTGTGGGTGGATTCTGAGCCGTCGATTTGGTTCCAGCTGCGGCACCGTTGGGATCATTGTTTTCTGTCGCGTTTTCTCTTCGCCATCCGATCTCCTCTGAGACCTCTCCTTACAGATTGTCAAACTGCTCAAGGGAAGACGGGAGGGAGCGTGACAGTGATGGAAATGTTGAGAAGTGGTTTGCGGCCATGCCCTATGTTTTGATGAACGGTAAAGGTTCTCAATGAAATTTTTAATTCAGCGTGATAATGGGGTATGGGTACGTGACATGGGGCCTTGTCTAGTTCTTCCAAGACCAAAATTTGGTATGAGAAGACATTGATGGATGAGGAGAACATGTCAGTAGATCATAATGTAGTGAAGGTAGCAAGAGGCCCTTCCAGTTTAGAAGGAGCAACTACAACAACAATAGATCCATGAGGTTCTTTCAAAAGTACATTCCTCGCTAAGAGGGAGTGTTAGTTTTTGTAGCTTGGACAAGTACTTCTACATTAGCTAAGGTGTCTAGAATGTAGAAGTCATCCGAAAAAGTGATTCTCTAAACAAAATGTACTTTATAATACTTTATGTAAAAGGTCCATGGTATTGGAGGGCCCATGGTATTTGCATAAAGTGAATATCATACAAGACTCTAGTGAAGAGTTAGTAAACAATAGAAGTGAGTGATCAAGAGTGAGTGATATCTCTTGGTTGTATGATCAACGAGGTCAGTTGTAATCAGATCTAAGAGAGGGAGTCTCTTATAGAGTTGTTTGATTATGATTGAGGATTTGAGCAAGAGCTTGCAGTAAGGTTTTTTAGTCCACCTAGAAGTGTAAGGAAGGACACTGTGTTCTTTTGCTTGACACGTGATCTAGAGAATGGTTTAGTGTAGCCACAAATCAATCTATATGGATCCATACAACTGAGTATGGAACATCGTACAACCACATAGATTTGAGCGTAGGATAAGTGTAGTAGTGTTTTGGTAGCGCCTAGATGTTAGTAACCCACTAGGACATGTTTGAGGAGAATCTGAGCTGTCCTCATTGATATAAGGTGTGTTATACCTAGAGGACTATAATGTTGAAACATATATGAGAAATCATAGTAAGAAGACAGTTGGTTGTTGGTTTTCCCCAGGGGTTTGGGGTTTCCAGGGTAAATTACTTGTGTGTTGTGAATGGTCTATTATTCTGTTATGCATTGTCTAGTTAGGATCTCACTGTAATTATATTTTTTTATTCATTGATTAATGTGTTAATTTATGCATTATACATTTACGTATAAATTAGAGAACAAATAGTGATCAGATATGAGATTAGTATAAATCAATGTATTTCAACTTGTTAATTTTCATATTTGTTATAGTTTGTTGTGTAAATTTTGGGTATAAAATATTTAAATGAAGACTAAAATTAGATCTTGTTTATGGTTTGAAAGCTAACAATTATAATTTATAAGTCACGTCGTCCACAAGATGTGGTGCATTAGAGATGGTGGTAAGGTCAATCTCTAGTTGATCACCACCAACAACTTTGATAACGAACATTTTATCCATAAAAACATCTTTATGCAATTGTAATAACATTTATAATATTTTTATAATCTACAAATGATAAACTCATTTATAATAAATCATTCAAAATTTGTGTAACTTATTTAATTTTTTGTTTTAATATAAGTATTATGTGTCCCATATTTTTTCTTTTTGAAGAAGGCTAAAAAAGCCCCAAGGGCCCCTACTAGTTGGGCCCCAATAGAATATTGGGGTAGGTCCCTCCAAAATGGGTAGTTTCATACTCAAGGTATCCCCCTATTGCTGGAAGCCAAGTGTGGATAGGAAGCATGGTAAGGGTCATAGAGAGGGTATGGTGCCTCATCTACTATTACACCTATTACTATTAAGGTAAGGACTCCAAGTATTTTTTTTATAGCCCTGCTTCATTTGTTAATCATAATTGTCAAGTTAAATCATAATTGTCAAAAACATTGAGGAATGACTTATTTCTTTACACATAGACAAAGAATTGGTCTCTTTAAAAGAATTAAAAAATCATGATAATGATTAATCTCTTAATTCATTTGATTTTATACAAATTAATATGTTTATATTCATCATATAAATCTAACCATAATATATGATTGCACTTGCTAAGAATAGCATGTTTTATCAACACTACATAAGAACCTACTATAAATAGCCCCAAGGGTTAGCTCAATTGGTAAGACGTGTACTCACTCTCTCGGTACGGGGGGAGGTCACGAGTTCGAGCCTTGAGTCCTTTGGGGTTAGGCCTTCTGTGAGGAAGGCCGGCGGTTTACCACCTCTACCATCCACTAATGTGGGGAAGTATTGCTGGGTTTCCTGTGGATATTTACTCTGAAAAAAAAAGAACCTACTATAAATACCCAACTCGAAGTTTGAAAAAAGAGTATGAAATATATGGTGGACAATTTTACATTTAATCAAAAGGCGGTTGCTTTTATGGCAAATAAATGCCCTTCATTACTTTAAAAAAAACAAGGAGATGAAAAAAAGGTGGTTGATTTTATGGAAAAAAAGTATTTAAGTAGTTTGGGCTATTCTAAGTATTTATAAATGCCTTTTATTACCAAAAATACCAAGGAAAAAAAACAAGGAGATGAAAAAAGGTTATTGATTTTATAGAAAAAAAGTATTTAAAAGCAGTTTGAGATATCTTAAAAAAGTATTTAAAAGCAGTTTGAGATATCTTAAAAAGTATTCTATAGAAAAAAAGTATTTATAAATGCCCTTCATTACTTAAAAAATACGAAGGAGATGAAAAAAAGAGAATCACGTTAAAAGTTGGAGAGCTACACAAAAAAACGAAATTAAATTTATAATTTTTAACTTGACCAAATCAACATTAACAAGCAGTTAAAACTTTTCATAGCCTTAAACACACTTCTAATACCACAAATGCTAATTGGAAAATGTTGACAGTGCAAACTTGGTTTTGAAGGTTATGTTAAACTAAAAACTTAGATGGTTAAATACTATAAATTAAAAAGTTTTGTTACTAAATTGTTTAACTATATATATATATATATTTTAAAACATTTATAACTAAATTGTATTATGTTTTATGATATATAGTGAATGGACTAGAACATTATATTTATTGATGATTATCTAAAACCCTCCTTGACATTGGGATATAAAAAAGCCCCTAGTGGTTGGGCCTCAATAGAATATTGAGGTAGGTCCTTCTAGAATGGGTAGTTTCATACTCAAGGTATCCCCTATTGTTGGAAGCCAAGTGTGGATAGGAAGCATAGTAAGGGTCATAGAGAGGGTATAGGTGTAGAAGTAGGGGCAGTGGAGCGGGTGTTTTGAGAGTCCAAGTGGAAACCTTGTTTAGGCGGCTAGGGTTCTAACCCTAGCCGCTTCTCTTTCTCCTCTGCCAGGATGAGAACTGGGTCGACTGAGAGAGTCTTCCAAGTGCGAGACTTCCTTTCATAAGGCATTTCTTCATGTCGGTGTAACCTATGCTGGGAATACTTATTTGGCTTCTTAGCTTCTCCAACGAATTGAGGCGAAACCTGTAGTTGGGTGGCAACGATGATGGTGACCAGAGCTGCGAGGCTTTTTCTTATGGTGCGGTGGTGGCGGCTTGTTGAGGTTTTTATGTGGAGCTGCTTCCTTCTTCTTCACAGTCTTCATCCTTGTACCAGATGGCTAGGGTTTGAACCCTAGCCACCATCCACCATCCACCATCCACTTATTTGTAGAGAATCTACTCTGCCAGTGGTGGAGGCAATGGTTATAACGAGATGGTTTGTGTGGGCGAGATCCATTGTGGTCCATTCCTGTTGTTTCTTGGTATGACGTGACGACAGCGGAAGCTTACCGGTGGTGGACTTTCACCAGTTCATTCTATGAGTGGCCTTGGTTTTGGATACAAGATGATGGGTTTTTGTCCATGTGATTGTGTTTTTTCTTTGGCTCTTTTGGAGCAGTTTGTACATGCCCCCGTTGCTTTCTTTCCCTAGGAGTTTGGTTTTGGGTGGGTGCTCAGGTTGTTGAGCACTGTTTGTGGTATTTTTTTACTTTGGCTGGGAGCCTGGCCCTGGTTGTTCAGGTTGTTGAGCACTGGGTGTGGGTATTGAGCACTGTTTGTGGGTTTTGATTCGATATGATACCTAGTATCATAGTTGTGTATCTCGTTACCTTTGATTCTAATGAATATCAAGGAACTGCTATTTTTCTTCTGGAAAAGCAGTAGGGGCAGTACCTAATGCAAGAGCAAGAGTAGAGACATGAGCATGCTAGAGTAAACACTCTTAAGTAAAAAGTAGACAACAACAACAACAACAAATAAGAAGTATTTTAAAAATGTATTCCAATAATACATATAATGGAAAAAATGTACTCTGTATAATGTAAAAAACGTACTCTCAAAACAACGTCTAACAAATTATATTCAATGCATAAAAACCAAAACCAATCAAAACCATTAATATAAATTTAACAAATTACATTACACTTCAAAACCATTAATGTAAATTTAACAAATTACATTACACTTCAATTTATTAAAGTATAATTTTTTGAACTTAATTTTTTTATACATCCAAAAAAATTCTTCTCGATAAATTTGATCATTCTTAATACTTGATAAATCCAAGTTTAAGATGAATCGATATTCACTTAATTTTAAATTTTATACACTAATAATAACTCTCTCTTACTTTGTATTTTTAATAACATAAGCTCTTTTTTACAATAAAATTAAAAACTTGATGAATTCCATATTCTCTATTAAAAATTACCTGACAAAAAAACCTAATAATCTAAAATCCACCACAATAATAACTTAACACCACGAAAGCCAGACGGTTTGTTGGTGTGTTGACCTACCCATTCTCCACATCCGGACTGCCTTTGTCCCAAAATAAAACCAAGGTTTATTATGAACCTCTTTCCATAAACAAGTTCACACTAATTTAGTGACCAACATGGGTTCGCCCGCTTTGGGGTATGCCAATTTAAAAAAGTAATTGGCATTATTTTGTTAACCGTCCATAATACTGGACTCATGGCATTATTTTTATAAAATCGGGAGTTAAAAACATAATTTTTTTTGGTGGAGGAATAATTTTTTTTGTTTTTTTAAAATTATAATAATAATAAAACTAAGCTTTTTCACATAAAAACATGCAAAAAAAAATCCAACAATATTAATATTTCGTCCTCAATATTAATATTTCCTCACATTAATGAACGATAGAGATGGAAAACCCCAACCATCCTAATAGAAGACCTGACCCTTTCAAAAAAAATAACAAAGTCTATTTTCACGATACTATGCCTTGGAACAGGTTTTAGCCCATTTTAAACGGACCTAAATGCTCGAAAAATCAAACGAAGTTCCGGATCAATGGAAACCCTACCTTTCTTTAATTACCAGATTCCGACAAGGAGGTAAACGTCTTCTTATAAATTGTCTGATAAACCTTTGGTTGAGCAAAGCTTCTAGTTCTGTCCATAATGGCCGCCAAGCTATCAGTCTCCGCCCTGATCGGTGAACGTCTGAAGCACATCATCGCCATTCCTGCCTTCGTTACTCCTCAAAGTCCAACGAAGTTATTCTCAACATTTTATTCGACTCTCAAAAACCCCATTTCACCGGCTCCCTCCTTTGAAACCACCCCGATCGCGAGATTCCTTCTCAACGAATGCGGATTCTCTTTCGACGACGCAAATACCATTTGCATGAAAAGGCCGGATTTATTAGCTTACAAATCCTACGACAATTCACGTCAAACCCTTCTCTTTCTGAGAGGCAAGGGTGTTAATGAAATCGGCGTTCGAAAACTCTTTTCCTTGTGCCCTCAACTCTTACGGTCCAGTTTCCAGGACACCGTGAAGCCCAAGGTTGAATTCCTGGAGAAGATCGGCCTTACTGGTCAGAAATTGCTCAAAGCCCTGAATAGATACCCTTCTATTTTATGTAGTATACCCCGTACGCTGGAACCAAGGGTTCGTTTTCTACAGTCCGTGCTTGATCCCGCTCTAGCCGTTGTGGTTTCGAACCCGGAATCTGATAAAATTGCCAGAAAATTCGTTTCCAACGTCTGTAATATCTCAAAATCCTAGGATTTTATCAATAACTGTGGAGAGAGGGTTAGTGAAGATTGTAAAGGATGTCGAGGGGATGGGCCTTAAGAAAGGGTCTAAGGCGTTTGCTCGCGCTTTTCTTCAGATGAGTATGCTGAACAGGGACACCATTAAGCTGAAGTTGGAAAAATTGGGAGGATTAGGGTTTACAGAGGAGGAAGTTGGGAGTCTTGTGAAGAAGTTGCCTCAGCTTCTAGGGTTTTCGGAAGATACGCTACGGCGGAAGCTCAAGTTTCTTATTGAGGAATGGAAGCTTCCTCGCAATGCTATTTTGAATGATCCGGCGCTTCTGTGTTATAGCATCGAGAAAAGACTGAAGCCGAGGCTCAATGCTGTCAGCAGCTTGATGATGAAGAACAAGTCTTCACAGAAAACTAAATATCATTCTTCATTGAAGTATTTGCACATGTCAGATGGGGACTTTAATACCAAAGTGGTGAGCAGGCTGCCAGTGGCGACACAGGAGAATGAGGAGGAAAACCTCTTTTAAGGGTCTGGGTTCGATTGGTTTCTCTGGCTGGCGGGGAGTTCAACTTGAGATGCTCAGAGGTTCTGAACCTGGGGAGTTCATGATTATTCACTGCATAAATGAGGGTGATTCAAAGGTCAGGACAGTGAAAAATGATTTCAAAAGCATCTATTATATTGCTTTCAATTGTTTTCGTGGATTGCATGTTGTTGTGGATGAAAAACTTCATACACTAGATATTATTAGCAGTTGCTTATGGTGAGAATGAATAGAGAGAGAATGTTGAGCAGTTGGATTTTAATAGATTCTCATTTGCAGATTCCATAATAGAAAGACCTTTTGGGGTGTAGATGGACACTCTGTTTTACCAAACCCCGTTTCCATCTATGTTTATGTTTATTTTTGGTTTTTGAAATTAACTTTTCACATTTAATATGAATGAATGATAATAGCCATTCATAACAGTGCATTGCGGGTGTAGATGGACACTCTGTTTTACCAAACCCCGTTTCCAACTATGTTTATGTTTATTTTTGGTTTTTGAAATTAACTTTTCACATTTAATATGAATGAATGAGAATAGCCATTTATAACAGTGCACACTTAGCTGCACATTTTCCTGGTATTTTAATTAGCTTTTCACATTTTCCTGGTATTTTGTTTAACTTTTCACATTTAATATGAATATGAATGTTCTTAAATGAGAACAGGTTAATCATAACAGTGCACACTTTGTATGGTTCATATGCTTCCTGAGTATAATCTCTACGCAACTATGAAAGCTAAGTTATCATTAATGAACAATTTGATTTTCGAGTTGATTTTTCTAAGAATATGGATCCACTCCACCGTTAATACGTTTGTGCAATATCTATGTTTTGGATATGACCCTTTGCAACTGCTGCAGGTTTGTGCACATGTAATGGATATGTTAATATGTTTGTGTAAAGGATATGTTTGTTTTTTATGTGACCCTGTGTAACTGTCGTATGTTTATGCACATGCAATGGATCTATGTTTCGGATATGACCCTTTGCAAAATGAATGTTTTCAAAACAGTAAATAGATTAAAAATAGAGTGGGATTTCAAAATTATGGAGAGTTTTCTTAAAACAAAGTTCACGTATATCGGGTTCACTTCCCAGAGCACTTCGTAGTTTGCGGTGTGCATGCAGTGCACATGTCGTGGTCTTGGATCTGCATTTGGCACGAGATCGACAGGCCAGCTCCCTCCCTATTCATGTACGGTTTTGAAGAGACCTGATATGCACCATCACTTTATCAGGTCCTTCTTCGTTCTCTCCAGGAAGGATGAACTTAAAAAAATAGCAGAAGCTGCTCATAAATTATTATCATACCCGACAGTGGATAGAAGCAGAGCTGGGAAGCTAGATTATAAACAAGGATATAATAAGATGGAGTTGGGGAAATTGTTGACCTTCAATTGTAATCATGATCTTGCAGCTGCAATATCAGCGATGTCCATCATCATGTTGGGGATTGTTTGGTTGATATTGCTATAGAGTAGAGGTGGAGGGTACAGGGGCTAAGCTTCCCCTGCGCAGCTTGGGATGGCCTGACACAGGGCTAAGCTTCCCCTGGGCAGCTTGGGATTGCCTTTCATAGGAGAAACCTTGGAATTAATTTCTTGTGGCTATTCAACACGTCCTGAGAGCTTCATGGACAAGCGCCGTCAACTGTATGTTAATCATGCTCCTCTAATGCTCCTTATCTCTGAGTTGTCTTTTGAGCAATTTGTGTATCATGAGAAATGTTTATTGAAGGATACAATGGTCTGCTTGTTAGGCTCCTATATTTTGGCTGAAAAGTACTCTTATAGAAAATGGTAATGAGAAATCCACCCAATTGGCTTAGTTGTTCCATTATTTATGGTTACTGTAAAAAGTCATTATGCCTGTCTCTCTATGTCTCAAAGAGAAACCCAATCAGATAGACAGAGAAGTGTATATTTCAAGTCCATAGATAATTAAATACTAGCAGTTTGACCTGAAAGTCGATCCATGCATACTTGAAATTTCTCAATGACCATTGTTTTGAGAACGTTTTTACTAATAGTGTTGTTTTGTAGATCTAAACTTATCTACAATTTGAGGAGTTTACAAGTTTTCAGAGTGGATAAGAACGTTTTGGTTTGGAATATATCATAGTCTATGGTAATCCTCTACCTTGTATTCTCTGTATTTTAGACATCGTTTGTCCTACAACAACTCAAGCTATCAATGCAATCTGCTTTGCTTAGTTTATATACAGTCGCCAGTTTAGATTTTATGGAAAGTTAACATTTCCATCCTTCAATTCTAGCCTCATACAAGTAAAGAAACATTGCCTCATACAATTAAAGAAACATTGGGGCATAATTTGTATAATCAAAAGGTTCTATGTTTTCTGTTTATAGACACATTTTCTTTGTATTTCAGCTTTTCTTTGTAATTGAGCTGTGACTAAATATATCACGAGAACTAAGCTTTCTATGTTTTCTGTTTATAGACACATTTTCTTTGTATTTCAGCTTTTCTTTGTAATTGAGCTGTGACTAAATATATCACGAGAACTAAAATATATCACGAGAACTAAGCTTCGGATGCATAAATTTTAGTTTATGGAATTTGGAGAGAAAACTAGATATAAAACAAAATTTATTTTTTCCATAATTGGTGGAGAAAATTTTAAGCAGTGTTCAAGTGCCCAAAATTAAAAAAAAAGAGGTGGGTAATTATGAACAGGTTGCATAGAGAGTAGGTAATAAGTACTTAGTTAGGTCACATATGTCTATTAATTGTAATATAGAGAAAGTATATTTGATAGGTAAGATTTGTAAAGTTTAGTTTAAATAAAGTTAGGTCACATATCTCTATTAATTGTAATATAGAGAAAGTATATTTGATAGGTAAGATTTGTAAATTTGAAAAGTTAACTTTATTATAAATAAAGTTAGACTAATGGCATCAAATGCACCTCTAACAATATCTGTATATTTTTTAAAGTGCATTTTACTATTTTTTTACAAATGTATTTTATTATCTTTTTTCGTATTTTATTATATATTATATATTTCTTATTAATAAAATTTTTGGTGGGTTCTTTGTTTGTGGGATAAGGGACCTTCTTTGTATAGAATTTTGATGATATATCTTGTCTTTTTTTTAATTTGAATTTGTGATTTTTTAAAAAGAAACACATGTTTTTAATCACTAGGCCCATTCAAGTTGTACTTCTTTTCACTCCAATTCTAGATAATAATAATAATAATAATAATCTTACTATCTCTAAATATTTATTTAGATAATAATAATAATAATCTTACTATCTTTAAATATGTATTTGTTATATAAATTATGTAGATTAGATTTGGTAAAATTTTATATAGATAATAATATTAATAATCTTACTATTTCTAGATATTTATTTATTTGTTATGTAGATTAGATTTGGTAAAATTTCATATTATAATAAATTTATTTAAGCTTCCATTAATGAAAATTGTGTTTTACTTTTCTTACCAAAAGAATTGTAGTAGACACTATTTTTATTCTAATGCATTCCTTGTGATTTGGTTACCATGATTTTTGTCCAAAAGTAAAAATACATGATGTAAAGGGACATGGGAATACTTATCTAAGATTTCCTGAAGAGTATGTTTAAATAACACGATGTAAAGGGACATAGGGAATACTCATTACCATGATTTTTGTCCAAAATTAAAAATACATGATGTAAAGGGACATAAGGAATACTCATCTAAGATTTCCTGAAAAGTATTTTTAAATAACACGATTAAGATTTCCTGAAAAGTATGTTTAATTTATTGAAGTTGAAATTTCTATATGATATATGAATTCTTTCTATTAAAAAAACACATGGTCAAAGATACATCATGTAAAGGGATATAGGGAATACTTATGTAAGATTTTTTGAAGAGTATGTTTAATTTATTTAAGTTGAAATTTCTATATGATATATGAATTCTTACTGTTAAAGAAACACAAGGTCAAAGTATAAGTAGTTGCTTAGAATTAAAGGCATAATTACATTTTTAAACAGAAGGTCAAAGTATAATTTTTTGTGTGGTTTAGATGACCCAATTTCATAACATAAATTATTTAGAGTTAAAAGCTAAGCTGCAAGGTATTGCAACTTGAGAAAGATGGAATATAGATTCTATGTTTTTACTTAAAGTAGTGGTTCATTCTATTACTTGTCATAAAAAAAGATAGATAATGGAAAATTATAGAGTGTTAATGGAAAATTATAGAGTGTTTTGAGGCATGCATTCTAATCACAGTTCGACCCATATTAGGGAGCTCGATCATTGAAGTTCTACTCAAAATAAGGCGTCCAAAATAGAGTCAAACGTTGGTTTGATGGCCCTTGAAACAACAAGATTCTCCCATGGTTTCACAATTTCTACAAAAATACTGAGAATAGAGATTCCATGTAAGGAATGGAAATCTTTTTGGTTTAGATAACCCGATAGTTAACGGCTTAGCTACTTGAAAAAGATGGAATAGAGATTCCATGTTGATTAAGGAATGAAAATCTAAGGAGACCACCATATTTGAGAAGATTTCATATACAAACAAATAGATTTTATTGCTTCTAACACCTATAAATAGATTTTATTGCTTTTAAGACCTATAAATAGGTTGGAGTAATTGGTTAAAATTACCTTAGAAAAAATTGAAGAAATCTATATAGATGAACTTAATTTTACATGTAAATTTAATTACCAACAAATAGACTAGCACAAAAAGACTTAGAACTCAATATAGAATTGGAAAAGTTTTAGAGGAAAAATGAAAAAGTATTCTATTTATAGCTAAACAAAATTGTTCTCCAAGAAACTTTGTCCAATGTTACACTTCTTTTTAAAGTTCCATACCAATTTTTTTTTGGCTATAGCATTGTTAAAAGGAGGGTGGAGGCCTTTTGGGAGATATTTGGTTACTATTTGGTGCATTTTGTATTTGTGGAGTTGAATAATTGCTACTTCTCTTTGCAATTTTTTTTAAAATGTATTTTGTTTCATCATATGTCAATTTTTTAGGATTGTAATAACTTCGATTTGATTTTTTCCTTTGAATTTTCACGCATTTTGGAGCATGGAATGTGAAGAGTTGTGTGTTTCATGAAGGTATTTCAAAAGAAAACAATAGTTAAATTACGATTCAAATAGCAAATTTAGCACTTCAATGGTTAAATCTTCTGAAATAAGTGGTTTAACACTTTCCCACTAAGTTAATGTTTTTGTCTTCATTGTAAAATGTATTTAATTCTTTTGAAAAATACAAGGCAATCAATACATTGGTCTTTTTATTATTATTATTATTTGATGTTAGAAACCTTACTTAGAAAGTTCTCATACATGAGTTTAGTGTTTTTGTTTTCATTGTAAAATATATTTAATTCTTTTGAAAAATACAAGGCAATCAATACATTATTTTTTTTTTTTTTTTTATCGTTTGATGTTTGAAACCTTGTTTGAAAGTTCTCATACATGAGTTTACAACCTTTTTGTAATTTTTGGCTTGCATTTTAGTGTATTGTTTAATTATTGTTGTGATGGATGGACGATAGACATTGTAAAGATCGTTTTAGATTTTATTTCAGTGCTCAATGCCACACATCGATTTCGAGATATTGGGGTTTTCACTATTTAGCTCTCATGTTCTAATTATCTTTTTCATGATGAAATGCACATCATAAGAAAAACCTTAGAACTCAATATCAGTTTAGCAAAAAATTGGAGGAAAAATGAAAAAATATTCAATTTATAGTTACAAAGATTTTGTTCTCCAAATTATCAATTTTTTTTAAAGTTCTAGACCAGTTTTTTTGAGCTAGAGCATTGTTAAACGAGGGTGGGGCCCTTTCTGGTAGATATTGGGTTACAATTTGATGCATTTTGTATTGATGGCGGTGAATAACTGCTCAACTTATCTTTTCAATTTTCTTTTTGAATGCATTTTTCTTCATCAGTTATATTTTATAGGTTCAATTATTTGAGATTGTAATAGCTTTGATTTGAATTTCCTTTGATTTTTCATGCATTTTGGAGCATGGAATGTGAGCATGGAATGTGAAGGGTTGTTGTGTTTCATTAAGGTATTGAAAAGAAACCAGCATATATCCAAATCCTAGGCTCTATCATTTGCTGAGAGGGATCAAATATCTCGAGGTGCAAACATCTTCTTAAGTATTGCACTCAAGGAGCTATCAACTTTGGCATGTCCTGTATATAGCCATTGATTTGATTCAAATCAAAGGACACATCTTTTTATTTGAAGGTTGACATATAATGTTTTTATTATTAATATTTAATATTATTTATGGCCGACATATAATATTTTTCATTATTTTTCATTTTGTTAAGAACAAACATTACAACTTCTTCTCCGTACATGGTTTTAAAACCATGTGCAAGTTCCCCCTAAAATCATGGGATGTTTAGGAGGCCTTGCACATGGTTATAAAACCATGTGCAAGGCCCGCCTAAAACCATGGGTTGTTTAGGAGGCCTTGCACATGGTCTTAAAACCATTTGCAAGGCCCTCCTAAACCATGTACAATAAAACCATGGGTTGTTTAGGAGGCCTAATTCAATTTTTTATTTTTTATTTTATTTTGTTAGGTAGGAACATTACAACATCTCCCTTAGATTGTGTTGTTTTTATCACCGGCATTTATTTGGCAGATAATTAACTTTTATTTTTTATTTTTTTATTGTTTTGTTAGGTAGGAATTACAACATCTTCTCCATATTAGGTTTTTTTGTGGCCAACATTTAATTTGGTGGATAATTAAAATTTATAACCGACAATATTATTTATAGGCGACATTTACAAGAGGAAGGTTACATAACGTTACAAGATCTCCCCCATACTGGGTTGTAGAGTGCCTCTCAGTGCAATAATAGTTAAATTGCCTTTCAAATAACAAATTTAGCACTTTAATTTTTAATCTTCTGAAATAATTAGTTTAACAAATTCTAAGTTAATATTTTTGTTTTCATTCTAAAATATATTTAATTCTTTTGAAAATTATAAGACAATCAATGCATTAGTTTTTTTAATCATTTGATATTAGAAACCTTGCTTAGAGAGTTCTCATACATGAGTTTACAACCTTTTAGTAAGTATGGTCTTGCATTTTAGTGTATTGTTTAATTATTGTTGTCACTGATGGATGATAGACATTGTAAACAGGGTTTTAGATTTTATTTCAATGCTCAACACCACATCGATTTTGAGATATTGGGGTGTTCACTATTTAGTTCACGTTTTCTAATCATCTTTTTTATAATGAAATGCACATCACGAAAAACATTTTGGGCACTTCCCCTCATTCAATGATGGTATTTGGGGTAAATGGTTTTCTTGTAGTTTTGGAAACCTAACCGGATAGGGACATTGAGTGAATCCTACACTATTCACAATGGTAGTTGTTGGATACTATTTTGACACCTATGTTTGATGCCTTAACCCTTCTAGTCCTCTCTTTAATCCCTTATGATTTATTCTTAGACCCTCATATTTCACCCATAAGACCTTGAAGTCCATCAAACTAAGGTATAATTGTTGCTACTCTTAAATGAATCGAATTTTGTAGTTTTTAAAAGCATTTAAATCTAAATTTTAATGAAATTACAGGATTTGCTAACCTCACGTAAATGCTCCTAACATTGGATATTTGCAGGATCGCTGGGTGTGATTTGAAAGACTAAGGAGAATCCTTGATGTCCAAGGATGGATTTATTTCTAATAGCTTCACGAAATAGTTCTCACAGGTGTCGAGTCAACAATGGCGAAAGACGACCACCTGTTCTGCTAGGAAGCAAAAAAACAGGGTTGTTTCAATATTGTAGAGATTTTCTCCTATTTGCATGGATTTTAGGACGAGCTCGGGGTTATGGCAAGATGCATTATGATTTTTAGTAAGATTGTATTGTTTTCAGTTTTAAAACAAGTAGTATAAATATATGGATTTTTCCATGTAATGCCATCCAACAATTGTGAACATCTGCGTTTTTGCAATAAAAATTCAGACTTCTAATAGCTGTGAGTGTATTCGTTTTGACATGCTGTGAAATCGATTAGTTGTTGATAATTCTATATAACCTGCTGTGTGTGAGCAAAGCAGTGGAGGGCCTACTTTGCCAAGCCTGCACACTAATTCCTTTTACTACTGCGTTTTCGTATGTTTTAATATTCCTATAGATTTGTTTTGCTATGTTTTAATATTTTTGTAGATGTTTTTGGTATGTTTTAATATAGCTGTAGAATTCAATTAAAATTTATAACAACATTTTATCATTAGGCTGTGTGATATAGGTAGGATTTATTGTTTGACAGTAGCATACGTTGTTGAATTACTGTAGATTGCTTTAGTTCTATTTTTATTATTATAGAAAATGTTCTAATGTGAAGAAATCAAATACATTGTGGATTGATTTCTTGTAAAAGAACTCAATGTCTTCTGGTTTCAGCAATGGAATAATACTGCTATAGTTTTTATGATTTTCACATTTTACGTTTTAGGATAATTCATGTTTCAGATGTTGCTGAGTTCAAAAATGCCAATGCATACATTTTTTGTAAAGGGGTTTTGGTAGTTCTGAGCTTACAACATTTAAACAATTTTAGGTTTATTTCTAAAGCATAGTGTATTTCAAATTAGTCTAGTTCTAAATCCATAAATCTTGGATATGCTTCTAAGTCTTAGGATACCAGGTTGATATTTAAAACTTAAGCTCCGATCTACAACAATAGATTGGGCCAACAATAGCTAACCTAAGGACTTGACCTAGTGAACTCTTACTTGTTATTCACAATACTCAACCACTCGAGCTAAGTCACAAGGTTTCCTTTTCGATAAAATGCACTTCATAGGAAACCCTCTAGGAACTTCCCATTATTTCTAGGATGATACATGGGGTAAGCAGTTTGGTTGAAATTTTGGCAACCTATCTTGGTGGAGACATCAAGTGAGGCCCACAATATTCATAGAGGTAGCCAACTTGAGGACTTGACCCTGTGACCCCCTATTTGTAAATCACAACACCAAACTATTTAGCGGACCCACAAGATTTTTTAATCGTATTATAACTACTTTTCATATATTCATTGATTACTTTAGAAATGCCTTGATTCATTTGTAGTTTAACTATTAATCACATTCTTTAGGCCTTCACAAAAGTGATTTGTACATCATTTTCCAAGTTGGTTTGGAAGAAAAAGATGTGATATGTTTCCCTACAATGTTAATAAATTTAGGATAAACGAGGTTAAAGTGTGTTGAAGTTTGTAGTGAGGATAGGTGCTTCTACGTTGGCTTGTGTCTAGCACATGGAAGTAACCTCAAATTGTAACTCTATTTTTTAAAAGTGACTTCTATATTACATTATGTAAAAGGTCAATTTTCCCATGGTATTGAAGGGCCCATGGAATTGGATGTCTCGTGGTATCGACATAAAGTGAATTTATAAAAGAGTCTATGGAGAGTTGTCATAGGTAGTGTGAGATACACTGAGAGTGAGTGATCATAGTTAAGAGATGGATTTCCTCTTGTAGTGAGAAGTTTAGATCTCAGTTTGAGATTACAACTTTTTTCAAGGAAGAGTTACTTATATGTTGTCTATTGGATCTAGAGTGGATCTAGGGTTTGTCTATTAAGTTTGCAAAAAGGGTTTGGAGCATCTTCTTATGTGTTTTGGTTTAGATCCGGAAGGTTTATCTGAAGGACTATTATAGTATTGTTGTAATTAAATTTTGCAATAAGAAGAAGACAAACATTTGCTACTTTTTTCCCAATGGGGCTTTCCACTAGGGTAAATCCTTCTATATAGTTTGTGTGGTTGCATTTTGTTGTTTCGTTGTGTATTTATGGTTTCTTTTGTAGCAGTGTTTTCAATGATTAATGTTCAGTAGTTAACTGAAGAACACATTAATAGTTGTTGCTAATCAATAATTGTATAAGGGTATAAATATTAAGATGGTATAAGAGCCAGTTTCGCTCTGAGGAGGAATCTGGTGGGATAGATTTGGTGAAATGATCGCTAAGTTATGGAATTTTTTTCATAAGACTGGGTTATAGGTTATGCATGGATTGCAAAAGATTCTTTTGTCATTGTCTACAAAGTTGATGACAGATGACCAGTCAGATGGGGTGTCCACCTGTGGTAGAGAAGATGAGTCCTCACTCGTCCAATGTCTTTCTAGTTCAATGTCCATCGGTGTGTGGTACATTGACAATGGTGCTTCATGTCACATGATTAGAGAATGATATTATTTCACCAGTCTGAAGGAGCATAGCTTTGACTTCTACGTTGAGATTGGAGATGACTCCAAGTACATTCCAGTAGGCACAGGGATGGTGAAGTTTCAAATATATATATATATTCCTAAGAAAAAAAACCTTTATTCATTCGAATAACATGAAAAACTCTCACAAGTTTACAATTCTGCTTTGTAGACCAAAGCTTACATCATTTCTAGTTCTTAACTGTTTGAATTGCTTCAAACAACATACAGATGCAAAATTTTTCTTGGTATACAAAAACATTTCTTGAGGTTCAAGAGTATCAAGACCGTATTGTTCTTGGTCTTAGTTCTTTGCTGCTTTCCTTTCGCGTTGGAAGAGCTGTGCAATTACTGTATCCTCATAAGACTCATAGCGGAATGTAAAACAGAACGGCTTCACCTTCACTTGAGACCTGTCCTTCTATGATCCTTGGTTGGATAGCTAAAGCCATTTTAGACAGCGCGTCTGCCCTTGTGTTGAACTCTCTGTAGATGTGGTTGAAATGAATTGTTTCAAAGGAGGGATGTAAAGAACGGATAGCCCTTAACAAATTTTGTAGGTGTGGGGCTCTTATGTTGTTCCTTCCTTGCGCCCATTCTATCACTGTTTTGGAGTCCCCATAAATATTCAGCTTAACTATCTACTTATCCTTTGCTATCTTGAGGGTAGCCAACAGTGCTGAAAGTTCAGCTTTACTATTAGTAGCCCTACCCAGTCCCAACTTGAAGGAGATTTTATTTGTTTCAGACAAATGGATCACCCCACCGACCCCACTGATGGCAGGATCACCTTGGCTAGCACCGTCAAAATAAGCCCACGGGATGCTTTTGTCAATCACTGGGGCTATTGCTGCTCTTGTTTTTCTGGCTTTGGGTGATACTCTGTGTTCTTGTACTTTTTGTAGTAATAGAGCTAAGGAGATGTCAGTGGGAGTCCACACATTCCTGAAGATTGCTCTGTTTTGTGCCTCCCAAATGGTGTATATAAAAAGCACAGGAAAAGCACTAAACTCACATACTGCTTTGTTGTTCCACCAGCCTTTGATTTTCATCTCCCAGGTTCCTTCCAAGCTGCCCATCCTGCCTTGGCTTAATTTTCTTGAGACTTCAATCCACACCTGACCTGCATAAGGACAAGTGCCGAAGAGATGGGACATAAGTTCATCATCTTGTTTGCATAAAATGCAAAGGCCTGGCCCTGCAGGCCTCTTTTTCTTAAGTTTTCCCATCTTAGCAATTTGTTGTTTAATGCCAACCAAAAAGTGAGTATGGTTTTTAACGGACTATTTGAATACCAAATATCATGCCATCACCAGGGTTTCTCTCCTTCAAATTGTTCCATAATTGCAACTTCATAACCCATTTTGGCTTTGTAGTGACCATCTATTTCGTTTCTTGTCCAAACTAGTGTGTCCTGAGTATCTTCATCAAGACTTACAAAATTGGATTCTAACAGGTCTGTGTAGGTTTTCCAACAAGCAGCATCAACTCCTTCCAACTGAAGTTCATTAGCAGCCTTCCACCTTGTTTTGCCTATTTGGTTTGGAAGTTGGATTTGGACATCTGCAAGTTTGAAGCATCTCTATTCACTGAGCTTGATTAAGACCGATTGAGGGAACCTAAAATCCTCTCCTGCTCCCACCCAGGGGTCTAGCCCTAGTCTAACACTTCTCCCATTCCCTATTTCCCACGTTGTCCAATTGCCAATGAGTGGGAATGCTAACACCATCGTTTTCCAGCCTACAAACCCATTTTTGAAGGATTTATTAGGGCTTCTGATCTCGTCTGTGATGTTCATATTTGGCCAGTATTTAGAGCATATAACCCTTCCCCACAAAGTACCAGAGTTCTACACTAGTCTCCATAGTGATTTTGCTACCAGGGCTTTGGTGAAAAGAGTAATGTTCTTGATTCCCCAGCCTCCTAATTCTTTAGGAAAGGCAAGGATGGTCCATTTTTCCAGGGGTATGCCAGAGCTTTGTTTGCTTGTTGTCCAAAGGAATGTGAAGCATTTTTTCCGTATTTTTTTCAGTATTCCTTTGGGGATGTAGGCTATAGAGGCCCAATAGACTGGAATTCTCTAAAGCACATCTTTGATTAAGACCAATCTTCCTCCCCTAGACAAGAAATGATTAGCCCATGAAGTGACTCAAGATTCTACCTTCTTATATAGCCACATCCAATCCTTGAATGTATAACTATTGGGTTTGAGGTGAAAACCTAGGTACTTGAACCCTTCAGCCATCAATTTGGTTGGATAGGCTATGATTTCAATAGCCCTTTGAGTCAAATCTTTTGAGAAGTTGTTGTGAGATAGCATCAATTTTTCTGTGTTGATAGAATCCCTATAGCCTTCTTGTATTTTTCTATCAAAGTAGCATACTCCTTGAGATTTTCCTCCTCCCCTATCCCAAAAATAAATACATCATCTACAAATAAAGTGTGTGTGACTTCCTCTGTCCTTGACACTTTGACTCCTATAATCCTGCCTTCACTTCTTGCTTTCAAGATCAACCTGCTCAGGGTGTTAGCCACCAGTAAGAAGATAAAGGGGGATAAAGGGCACCCCTGACTAATCCGAGTCTTGTAGGTCTGAAGAATCCAGAAGGGGAGCCATTGATCAACGCTGCAAATGAGGTGGATTGAATGCATCCCATAATCCATTCCACTATTGAATCCATGGAATAAGTCTGATAAAGGTCCAGTTTACCCTGTCATAAGCTTTGGACAGATCGAGTTTTAGGGAAAATGATTGTTGTTTCTCCTTCTTAATGGTATGAATACCCTCCCGCGCTAGAGAGATTGCATCCAGAATTTGCCTGTTTTGCAAGAACCCAAACTGATCCTCAGTTATAACTTTGCTCAAGATGGGTTTAATCCTTAATGCTATGATTTTGGCTACTACTTTGTAGACCATATTGCAATAGGAAATTGGTCTAAAGTCTTCAAAGGCTTCAAGCTTCTGCTTTTTAGGGATTAGGGCAATGAAGGTAGCATTCATGCTTCCAATCACCTTTCTTGCTCTTCTAGACTCTTGGACTACTGCCAACAAAATAATCTTTTATCTTGTCATAGAATCCAAGAAAAAACTCTAGAGTGAATCCATTTGGGCCAGGACCCTTGCCTTTATGGAATGAGTGTAATCCCTGCTAAATTTCTTCCTCTGTTATGTCTTTAGATAATTCTTCATTCATCTCTTCTATGATAGCTCTAGGGAACAAATATATGACTTCAATCATTTCGGTTATTGGGCAACCAGCTAGCTCCTTGAACATGTGAAAATATTCCACTGCTGCCTGTGTTTTTTCCTCAAAGGACTTTGCCCAAGAGCCTTGTGAAGTCCTAATCTCATGGATTGTATTGATGCTTTTCCTTTGAGAGGAGCATCTGTGGAAAAACTTTGTATTTTGATCCCCTTCTACCAACCACAACGCTCTGCTTTTGAGCCTCCACTTTTTTTCTTCTTGTAACAGGAGTGCATCTTTTCTCCCTTCAAGTTCTTTTAGCTCTTCTAGTTCCCTTCACTGTTACTTTCAAATAACTCCTTTATTTGTAGTTCTATTCGCTTCAATTCTTCTTGTTTCCTTTTCATGAACTTATCATCCCATTCTTTGGAAAGTTTTTTTAACTCTTGCCAAATTTTCGACGAATTGTTGCATGAAAAAATGGTTTTGAATTTCCTGCAGAGGTTCCCAGGATTCTTGTATTAGGTTTCTATACTCCTCTTCTTCTAACCACTGAGGTTTGAACTTAAAAGGAGTAGGGGGTTTGACTTCTGGGTTTTTTATAGTCACAACTATAGGGCAGTGATGTGAGTTGCCCGCTGTTTCTACTGAAGCCTTCAAAGTTAGGTCACTCCCTGTCAGTGAATCCGAGATCAAAAATCTATCCAGCCTTTTCGAAACTGCCTAATCTCCACTCCTTCTGTTTCTCAATGTGGGCATGTGTTTTATTGGAGCCAAGTCAATTAAGCTCTTTAGCTTGAATAGATGAGTGAACAAAGGAGCCATGGCATCTGACATTGCATTCTTACCCCAGGATTCATTGTTGTTCAGTGTTAAGTTTAGGTCCCCTCCTAAAATCAGATTAGGTATGTCTAGTGCTCTGGATCCAGCCAGCCTTTCCCAGAAGGTTTTTTCTGTCATAAAAGGGACCATAGACATTCAAAGTCATAAAACGTTTCCATGTTTCACTGTCTTCCAGTTATGTTCCCACTACTGTGTCAAATTTCTGGATTGAGATCATGTTTAAAGCAAGGCTCCAAGATGTTAGGGTACCTCTTGAGTGCCCATCTGAATCACAACTAGTCATCCCCCAATCCTTTAGGCATTCTTTGATCACTTCTTCAGGATTCTTACCTTTTGTCATTGTCTCTTGAATCAGTGACACAGTAGGACTTATGTTGGCTAAAATCCATTTCAAGGAGACTTTCTTTGGTACCACCCCTAACCCTCTGATGTTTAAGGAGAGTATATTCATTTGATGAGGGAACCTAGAGTTTTATCTCTAAGCGCCCTTGAAATTGTTGCTTGTTTAACCTGCTTAAAATCTATGATTGCTTGTTTCTGTGCTTTTGAGAGAACGGTTTTCCTTCCCAGCTGAGGTTTGGTTTCAAAATTTAAGGCCAACCCTCTTGTAGAGATACAATCTTCCGTCGAATACTTAGAAATCCTAGGTCTAAGATTATATTGTTTTTTTATTTTCTTACAGTGGGTTGTCTCATGAATATCCTTTAGGGATAAAACACTTTTTCTTATTATGGAAGAAATAACCACAGGAGAAAGACTGTTACCTTTGAGTCCTGTGGAATATTTCTGGCAAGGACTGTTGGGTTCGCTGATGCTGAGTTGTCCAACATCTGTACTTTATGCGCTAGGGCTTAGTTGTCTGAATTCTGACCTTTCCCCATCATTACTGAGGTGTCTATCTTCCTTGTACCCTGTAACAGTTTCATTCATTACTACATCTTCTGTTGACTTATTTATGTCCGAAGAAGAACTCTCGCCACCTTTTATCTTCCCATCGACTGCCTTCTTCGCCATTCCTCTGAGCTTCTGTGGTGTTCTTCGAGCAATATTCTTCATTGCTCTGCTCATTGTCTTCAGTGAGTTGGCCCCCTCTGCTTTTTCCTTTACCATCTTCATTTGTCTATGCGCCATCTTCTGAGAGAGGTATCTTCTCTGCCCCTTGTTCCTTTTTGCTTCGAATCTTCTTAGTCCAGACCTTCCTGGAACAACTTTCCTTCGCAATCTTCGGGCAGTCCTTGAGTAAATGGTCGACCTCTCTACATCCATAACACCTAAAAGGGATTTTCCAATAATCTAATCTCTGCTTCCACTGGATCCCATGCATGTTTATCACTAATTCCTTGAACATGCCATCTTTAAGATCGAGCTCAACCAAAATTCTTGCGCAACGGCGGTCTACTTTAGACTCCCAGTATTTGTCCAGAGACACAAACTTTCCTAACTTGTTGCCAATTTCTCTAAGGCACTCCTCCTGCAAAAACATCATAGGTAGCCCTGGGAGGATAACCTAGACTTGCTGAATGTTATATGATTCCTTAGTTGCATTGGAATATGACCCTCCATTTTTGTAGAATTAAGCCCGACGGGCCCCATTGCCAATTTCTATCCAGTAGTTTTTGACCATCTTTTTCCTGGTGAGTTTTGAGCAAAAACCACCCTCTTGTCAACACGTGAAATTCAAGACTGTAACCGAGCTCGACTTCTCAATTATCTTTAATCCACCTCTCCATAGCGTCTCGGCCTGGGTTTTTGTCGCAGAACCGACCTACAAGAGATTGCTTCAGGTAATCTGGGATTTCCTTAATTTCTATATCTTTGCCAACAGTTAGCTCCGCATTGACCTCCATTGACCTCACACCTTTGTTCTTGTGGGGCTGTTTTCTGTTCTTTCCTGCCAATTACTGTCTAGGGTGGCGTCGATCGTGGTGTTCATGTTTTTACATGCTTCCAGAGTCGTATCATGAACTAAAGGACTGCTTACTGCCTCTTGTGATGTCATGTTCATGATTTCCACATGTGCGGCCTGGCAACTCATTTATTTAGTTTGGGCTTCCGTCCGTCTGAACGAGCTGCATATTTCTTCATCGGTGCAGAAGATCGAGGTTTCCCAATCTTCAACTGTATAGTCGACGTCGTCAATCTGCATCTTGGACGCTGCTTCTCCACCTCTTCTCCTGCTTGCTTTTTTACCTCCAGCCTGATTCCTCCCATCGTGTTCATGACTTCAAAAAGATAAAACCTCCTACGATCCTTTACTTCTTCTGCCTTCGCCTTCGCCCCCTTTTAACTCCCTGCCGCAGAGCTCCATGGCACCCCATATATATATATATATAATTTGTCCTCCAATGTAAATTGGTAAGAGAGTCTCTATATTCAAAAAAGAAGAACAAAATAGAATGTCTATTAGAGGATAATAAGTTGGATGCATTATTAATTCAAGGAATTATGATTGACAAGGAAAGGGTTAAGGATTTACTCTCTTCAATTGCAAAATATTGGTCTTTTCATTCAATGGATTGGGAAAATGTTGGAATAAGTTTTTGTCGTTGTAGAGTTTAGATATGATTTCTTTTGGAATAAGCTTCTTTCCAAGGCCACACACTTAGGGGTTGTAGGGACTTCCAATACACGCTAAGAACATAGTGATAAAAATTGGGGATTCCAACCTATATGAGAATAAAAAATCGCCTCCTTATCCCTTCTCGACATGTCCATAACACTAATAGACCTAAAAGGAAATAGATTAGGGGTGAAATTTTAGGACTTGCCTTTTGAAACGTTATTGTTGATGTTGATTAAGTCCCCATGCAAATGATCCTTAATGGTCTCTAAAACTTGGGGCATAGAGACATTACAATTTCATTCTTCATGGCAAGTTCTAATACAATGGATTGCGCAACTTCTATTGTGTTTGGGGCATAATCCTTCCTATGGTATTCATGAATGCCTTCTTCCTTTCTTGGAGTTCCAAACATCCCTATGGCCATGCCTAGTTCCTTCTTCCCTTGAAAATTATATTGACAAAAAATCTTGCATCCCCCCTTTACATGACCATGTTTGTGTCTCATGGCACATTTAAATGTGATATGTGCATAATCAAAAGATTGCGTGTAGACCCATTTCCCAACCTTGATTTCCATCTCCCTTGGAAGTCCTTTTGCTAGGTTCATCTCTACGTAGACTCTAGATACAAAATTTTGGATACCTTTCAAGCTTCTTTCTTCTATAGCTTTCAACATTCTTATAGAGATCACCATTTCCGTGATAGTGCGATAGGTCCATAATTCAAACAAGACCCTTGGAGCTTGACCCATATGGGTTGTATATATTCATTATCTCTTCTTGAATCAAATCCTAGGGACCAATCCATAATTGAAAGCAATGTGTTACCCCGATACCAAAGTCCATATTTGATTATCTCCATGCTAGGAACACATTTAAAAGTTAAGTCTAACCATCATCATGCTTCAAGCACATAATTGATCACTAGAAGTCACACCCTCTCCATAATTGCATTAAATAGCATTCTGAAATGAGTGAACCAAAAAAATTACTTGCCAACCCTACTTCCTATAGCGCCATCACTTGGTCCATGATAATGTCTTTCCCTAACATCATTTGGATTTTTTAGAACATAGTGTGATATACTTAGGTGTTTATCCTCTTCCTACACTCAAAACTTGATCATTTCCTTCAATCCTTGGTTTTTCTTACAAAACCTTGGATTGCTTCGACTTCATCCACTAGAATCTCGATTGAAAGGTTCATTAGAGGAAATTTCAACTCAAAATGGGCCTTTTAACTTTAACTCAAGTTCCATGTCATCATGTGTTAGCCAATGAAATTACTTTAAATTTGAAATACCGTATAGGTTTTAAACACTTTTTTAATATAAATTTGGGGATAGGTATCATAAAAAAACTACTTTTTTTGTTTGTATTTTCGACATATCTCCCCGTGTTTTTACTCAAATTTCGATCGGGAGAGCTCATTGGATGTGGAATTAAATTTTGCATCCAACGAGTACCCACTCAGCATATGTTTGACGAACCCCGCTTCCCAAAAAACAAGAAATACCTGAAAAAACGTGATGATGACATCATCATCATGTTTTTTCAGGTATTTCTTGGTTTTGGGGTAGTGGGGTCTGTCAAAAGTATGCCGATTGGGTACTCGTTGTATGCAGAATTTAATTCCGCATCCAAAAAGCTCTCGTGATCGAAATTTGACTAAAAACACGGAGAGATATGTCGAAAATACAAACAAAAAAATAGTTTTTTTCTTTTCTTCCTCCAAAATTAATAAATATTATTTTATTATTTTAACTATTATTTTATTAATTTTTTTAGGAGGCCCATTTTGAGGTGAAATTTCCTCTAATGGTCCTCTTTCCTTACTTACCTAGAAAAACCCCCTTCGCATTCCCCACAAATCCCATACAGTTATAGTCATGAGAACCTTATACCTATAGACTAAGCTTATGGTTTGTAATAACATTAACGATGAGAGAATGAATCTCGATAGAAACACCAATGGAGACCACACCATCCTTTACTCCACCATCTACAGCAGATGCCTCCAAGATCTCGCACACCCAAACTCTAGTTATCAGGCTTGACACTATACGATTGCGCTCAATTCGATTTCTCTCTTTGTCATTTACGTTGTGGTTAGAGCACCTTTTGATTTTATTCAAACCCACTTTCCTATAGTTTGGATCTTTTGTATAATGTTGATGATGATGATGGGCTATGTGCAAAGTAAGAAGTGTAATGAGGTCAATAAACTCTTTTGGCAAAAGAGTATTGGATGCTATAAAACTTGGTGTGTGCACAATTGACATCTTTTTATCTATGTGGATTCACTTAGTTGCTCTGTAACATGGCATGGAGATACACAATTACTGACTAAGAAGTATATTTGATATCTACGTACTTTCAATCCATATGGAAAATTTCATTGGAACATTTTGTCTTGTCAACCCTCTTTGATTTTATATTCCATAATGGAGGTGTGATTCATTCAATTTAGGGAAAATTTTAAGAACCCCCCCTAATTTATATATAAAAAATGGGTGAATCACGAAATATTATTATTTTGTTCAATGGTCAAAGGAAGTTGAATCACCTCAACTTCCTTATCTCAATTTTTGTTATAAAAGACTGTCATAATTTAGAATAAAGGGTTGGCATTATCTTGTAACTGAGATAAAAGATTGTTAGCAAAATTATTTATTAAAGTTAAAGGGATTATCTACTAAATATAAGAGCTATCTTTTATCTATAAATATCATCTTTGATTTATATATGTGAGATATTAAAAATGCTTTTCATTTTTTTCCTACTTTCTAAAATATTTTATTAAATACACTTTTCATGTATATTCTAATTAAAAACCTTTGTATCTTCACTATAACATTTTTTATATGAATTCCTTTTTATTTGTAACATAGTGTATTGTCCAAATATTTTTCATCCTTTATTTGGCACTCATGCTAAAACATGTTGTCGCGATAAACTAATATAAATTTATACGAACAATATTCCCATGTAAATCTATGAAAAATGAATATTATTTGTGTATTTGAAAAACAAATATTACAAAGGTTAATATTCTATTTTTTGCCACCAAAAACATAATTGAAAACATATAAAGTATACAAATGGTTTAATGTATGCCTTTCAAACTTGTGTTCTATGTGCTTGCTAAGGTTTCATTTACCTTCCATGAGGGTGGGGTTGGGGGTTGGTCATATATGACCTTGATGGACAAAAAGCCTTTGATTTTGCATGGGGATTAGGAGTCACCAATAACCGAAAGTTGACGTTTTTTGTTTTATAAGGCCTAACATAAGTAAAACGAATAGGGATTTGAAAAGTCGTAGTGGTTGGAGACTTGTCACTTGAGCTATTTAGCTTGGGATGCCTCGTGCAAATGTTAATCTTAATAGAGTCATCCAAATAGTTTCCACCCCAATGTTTAAATATCATAAATCCCTTTCCTACTTGCAAATTCTTTAAGGACAAAATTCTACAATGAATCTCCACACCAATTATGTAGCCAAAATGAAGAAATTTTCGTTATAGATAAAGAAAGTGGGGTGTAGATTCACCTCCATGTGAGTTCCCTCTTGCAACACATGGGGGTGAATCTACGCAATCCTTTGCAGCACATGTCTCATTATGACAATGATGTAGGGTAATCATTTTAATTGGATTCACCACCTTATGCCTTGCACATTAGCCCCTCCTCCTTTGAGTTTGATAACTATATTGTGGTTGTTATGGCTATCACATGTGGGACTCATTGGATTGTGACGGTATTAATGCTCACCTTTCCCAACATGGAAGATGCCCTTATGGATTGATATTTTAGAGTTGAGGCCCAATTTAGATGGCATTATTATTCGTTCCTAGTGGATTTGGTAGTTTTCTAGGCTTTGGAGATTGATCAAAATGATGGTAAGTTGGATAAAGTCACAAAAAAATAGCATTGTTGTTATGTTCTCTGTCAACTAAATGAGCTTAGGAAGGGTCTTCACTAGTGCATGAAGGATGTGGAAGAAGTGTGGGGGTTAGTAGTGGGTTCATGGTTCAAAATTATGTGATGGTAAGCGTGGCCAAGGAGAAACATATGGAAACTAACTAGGTTCATGAAAATTTTACACTAGAAGCAATTGTAAGTTTTAAACTTGTGCAGAGAAGCAACGCATACAGATTCTTTTAAGCAAAATAGAGATTACACCAGAACATCCACACTCAATACACATAGATTTACCCTGGAAACTCTTAACTGAGAAAACCAACAAACATTGAAGCCTCACCTCATATTCTCTAATTATCATTATGAATCACTCACAATACAATATAGGTATTCCGCAACATCCAATACCCTAATCCGTTAACCCGGATTAGAAATAGACCTCAATCCCTTAACCATGATTAAATTACATATTTTTAGAAAATTACTAGGTGCACCCATACACATGCAAATAATATAGCACATACCCAACAACAATGAGTCATTTGCTTAGCTTTTATGATTGGGGTTGAACCCCACACCATTGTGAATTTTCTTAGGGGCATGCAAGTGGAAAAGGACTATGTTTTATCCTCCTTGAAAAATTTGGTTGGGTTCCTTATGGTCAATATGGACCTCCCCTTAAAGAATCGACCCTTTTCTATAAAATTCATTGGTAACTCCTCTGTCTCTAACAACCTGGTGCCAAACTTAGCATTGTTTCCCATGTTACTTGACTTGGGGAAGCTCTCAATTCAAACTCCAAATCTATTAACAAATAGTCGTCCTCCTCCACCTTAAAATCCTTTAGAATGCAAAGTTAGGTTGCTAGTGCATCCTTTGGATCGAGTTATTTGTGTCCACCATTCCCACTTATTCAGTGCTAGTGTTACATAACCAAAATATTATCACCATACCGTGGTTACATTGTTAGAATGAATATTGAAGGAATCTCACAGATGGCATTGGATTGAAGAGAGTCCAATGTGAAGGATCCCCAAGGAGAAAAGGTTAACAACTCCTTTCAACACACTTGAGGCGATATGCTCCCATGTCATTAGAGGAAATTTCAACTCAAAATGGGCTTTTTAACTCTAATTCAAATTCCATGTCATCATGTGTTAGCGAATAAAATTGCTTTAAATTTGAAATACCGTATAGGTCTTAAACACATTTTTAATATAAATTTGGGGATATGTATCATAAAAAAAAACTATTTTTTGTTTGTTTGTATTTTCGACATATTTCCCTGTGTTTTTACTCAAATTTCGTTTGGGAGAGCTCATTGGATGTAGAATTAAATTCCACATCCAACGAGTACCCACTCGGCATATTTTTTATGGACCCTGCTACCCCAAAAACAAGAAATACCTGAAAAAATGTGATGATCATCACGTTTTTTCATGTATTTCTTGTTTTTGGGGTAGCGGGGTCCGTCAAAAGCATGCCGAGTGGGTACTCATTGCCAACGAGCTCTGTCGATCGAAATCACGTTTTCAGGTATTTCTTGTTTTTTGGGTAGCAGGGTTCGTCAAAAGTATGCTGAGTGGGTACTCGTTGGATGCAAAATTTAATTCCACATCCAACAAGCTCTCTCGATTGAAATTTGAGTAAAAACATGGGGATATATGTCGAAAATACAAACAAAAAACTAGTTTTTTTTTTCTTCTTCCAAAATTAATAAATAGTTATTTTAACTATTATTTTATTAATTTTTTTTAGGAGGCCCATTTTGAGTTGAATTTCCTCTAATGCTATGTAAAGTTTCTATTGATTGGTTAACATAAATATTTTACTCTCTTCCCTCCCTCAAAATTGGTTTAACAAACCAATAGAATTTAAGTATTTTGGTCAACCAATAGAATTTTGGACAAGTGTGCGATGAGTAAGATTTCTCAAACCAATAGAATTTAAGTATTTTGGTCAACCATTATGGTTGAGTTGGACCTTGAAAGTCAATGATGTGTCATATTTTTATTTGACAATCACTAACTCCATATAAATCTCAGCTTGGTTAAGGTTTAAAACGTTCATCTTGAAATACATTAAATTTACTTGAAATAAAACATAGAATATTTTATAATACCACTACTTCCAAGTCCTTTAAAACTTAAATCTAGCATTAATTTGATCTTTAAAAATTAAATATAGCACTACATTAATTAAAATGGTAGTGGAGTAATTTTGAAATACTAAAAGCAGTTATATAATTAACTTAAAAATAATAATTTTAAATTTTAAATGAAGTTATCTTAAAATACTAAATAAATTAGCATTTCAAATATTATAATTTAGTGAATGCTAGAGGTGGTAAACCGTTGACCATCCCCCAAAGGACTCAAGACTTGAACCTGTTACCGCCCCCGAACCAAGAAAGTGTGCACATGTCTTACCAATTGAGCTAACCCTTAAGGCTTAAATACAAAATATATCATATTAAAACATATATAACATATAACTAATTTAAATATATTTAAATAATTAAAACATTAAATACTAATCTAAAATAAAATACTATTTTTAATATTACTAAATAGTATTTAATATGTTTTATATACAAATTAAAATAATAATATTACTAAATAGTATCTAATAGGATTTTATAGATATAAAAAAGTATATTAAAGAATAATAGTATTTTTTTTGTTTTTGTTTTTAATACTATCTTAATTTTATTATGAGATTTACATTTTATTAAATACATCAAAAGTAGCAGTAGATTTATAAAATAAATAAATAAATTTAATATAAATTTTAAAACTTACCACTATATCATTTATTGTGTGCACATGAATTTAAACTTTTCATGAACTCTACACTAATTCAACATACTTTTCAACTACGATTAATGAGACAATATAGGTTGAATTTCACTAGATTTAGTGTGACATGGCATATTTGTGGTGTGACATGCTTTTTTATTTATTTATTTTCCTTATGAGGCTCATTTTAGACCTCAAATTTTCTTTAATGTTTGTTCATGTGTTTCAAAGAAGTAGAATAGATCTTTGCATTCTAATGGTAGGATTTGTCATTGTTAGGAAATAGTAGAATCTTGATTGGTTGTTTTGGTGTGTGTAGGATCATCAAGAGATCACAATAGCCTATGAATCCTCCTATTGATTGGCTTCAAGGCCTAAAGATTGTACAAGGAGAGATCTACAAGGTTACTCCCCATTTCCTCAAAAACCCATATCAACATAGTTTTCTTGTTTCTTTAAGGGCGGGGGAAGACATAATATAAATGCCCTTTTTTATTGTTGTTTACCCTAGCATCCCAACCCACTATTAAGGGACTAGTTTTTCACATTGCACAAAAACACCACACCAATGGTTATGATCAACATTGTCAACATTTTTAATTTCAATATTTGTCATAGTACCACTCTCAAGTGGCGTTGTATTAGATGACAGGTCAGCATTTGTGTGTGCAAATATTTAGCAATTAACCCAAAAAAACCAAAAGTGGCATATCTTTATTTACATCCTCATTTGGTATCAATTGCAAAGAAATTTTGAACAATGTTATGGAAGTTATTATTTGTATCATATGATAGACATTACGACCTAACACTGACATGTGTGTCATCACCTATGATATTGTTTTTAGTGACTTTAGTAACTAAATAGAACATGAAAAGCAATAACATTTGTGGTGTATTTAAAACAATTTTTTCTACACATTTTGTAAACCTTCAAAATATTCACAAACCAATTTACTATTTTTAAATTTTGAAAAAATCATCTGGACTTTGAAAAAAAACGCTCCAAGAAGATTTGAATTATGAGCAGACTTCGGCTCTGGTTAGAGTTAGTGTCCAGTGGAAGTTGCTATTGTAGGATCATGGAGATATTCAACTAAAGATTGCGATACTGATCCTTACTCACAAGATCTGTGGAAACCATTTGATTTGCTTTTCGCTCCAAGAAGATTTCGTTAGCCTGCGTTCTGAGCATTCGGCACTGGTCATTGGTGGTATTTTTTGTGTTCTCTGGATGCTGTATTTTTTGCAGGATCGTGGTGAGCTGCTGAGGGACCCCATTGCCAGAGATTGTTTCTCAGTTTACAAGGATTTGGAACCTTCGGAGTCTGATTAAGAAAGGTTGGTTTCTTGATATTATTTGCTTTGTATTTTCCTCTATCTGCCTATGCTCTTTCTATGGCCTCCAGAGGGGGTCCTCCCCCTCCTCTTCCTCTAGAGATTAATGCGTTCAAACAACTAATAGCCTCCTGTGGAAAGAGAAATGGAAGTCTAATGGTATAGACATTTGTGAATAAAGCACACATTCCTTCGGTGGAACTGTCTGTCAAACGTCCTTGCAGGACCGCCTTGAATCTAGCGGAGCGTGGGATCATTGGGAAATTTACGAGTATTTGGGCTTCTCCTAAGGCAATCAATAGACGGGTTCAGCGAAATTGGAGGCCTCTGGTTACTGAAGGAATCCGCAATAATTTGGCTGGCAGAGGTTATTATGTTTTTGTGTTTGATTCAGTTAAAGATCAAGATCTCGTTTTTCGAAATGGTCCATATTTTATGGTTCCTCAGGGGATCTTTTTGATTAAGTGGACTCCGGATTTCGATCCTACCCAGGACGTACCTTCAGTCGCTCTTTTCTGGGTTAGACTTCCCCATTTACCTCTTCATTGTTGGAACTCAGAATCTCTGGAAACCATCGGGAATAAGCTCAAAAAGTACATCGAAAGTGCATAAAGGAAAGAACAATATTCATGTGCAAGAATTTGTGTTGAAGTAGATTTAGAGAGAGGGTTTCCTAAGGCAATCAAGTTAAATGTTGTTGAATGGTATCACATTCAGGAGCTTGATTACGAACAACTCCCTTTCAAGTGTCGTCATTGCCATGGATATGGCCACTTTGCTCAAAACTACAAGAAAAAATCATAAGAAGAACTTGAAAAAGAGAAGGTTAATCAATGGACACAAGTACAGAAAGCAGGCACCTCCAAACAAGATAATAGAATGAAAGGTAAAGGAGGAAACGCTGGGAATGGAGCCATTCCTGTTGAGAAATTTTTTTTTTTAACCCTAGGCTGTTGAAAAATCTACCGCTTCTTCAAATCCTTTTGTTGTTTTAAGCCCTTCTGAAGATCAGAATTCTCTTGTTCTTGAAGAGGGTGAAGTGCAACAATTAGATGTGCATAAAGAAGAAGGTGAAGTAAACCTCGGGCCACAGGAACAATCTAATCCAGTAATCTTAGAAACTCCTAGCATAGATGCAATCTTGCAGGAACTTCATAAATCACCCACAGGTGTCACATCTTCTCCCTCTTATGCAGAAATTCTTAAGAAGAAATTGATAGAGACTTCTGGTTCCTCAAAAGAATATTCTATAGAGCAATTCACTAAAAAAGCAAGAACGAAGTCTCAAAAGGAGGCCAGAGAAGAAGAAGCTGAGAGATTAAAGATGCAGGGCATTCGGGCTACAATAGAAATGTCAATAGGCAGAATTAAGGGGAATAGACCCCCAAAGGGAGGGACAACTCCCTTTTTCTTAGGTAAATAATGCAGATCATCTCTTGGAATTGCAGGGAACTGGGGAATCCCTTGAAGGCAAAAGCAGTTAAAGATCTATTAAGAACGGAACCCTCTGACATTCTCTTGCTCCAAGAAACAAAGATAGAAGAGGAAGCTCTATATACCTTAAGCAGACTAAAGTGGAAAAATAATGTAGGTATGGCAGTTAGTGCACAGTGCACTTCAGGGGGCCTCACAACCTTATGGTCCGAGGACAAGTTTCTTCTCAAAGCCTTGTTTGCTACACAACATTGGATTTATACACAATTACAACATTTACCAAGTAATATTCCCATGGCTCTCTTCGACCTTTAAGTCCTAGTTAATTTTACAGAGAAAAAAGTCTGCTAAAAATCTCTGTCAAATTTATGGAAATCCACTCTCCCATAAACATTACAGTGGTTGGGGATCTCAATATTATTTTATATCCTAAGGAGAAAAGAGGAGGTATTCGGGGTAAAGATCCTCTTTAGGAGTTAGTGGATTCCTTGATTCATGCTTGAGACCTTCTTGATTTCAAACCCAAGAAAGGGCGTTACACTTGGACCAAAAATAGAGTAGGGGCTGCCAGAATTTCTGCTCGACTTGACAGATTTCTAGTCCAAAGCTCTTTGATGGATGGGAAAATTTTAATCTCTTCCAAAATTATGCCCAAGCTAACTTCTGATCATCATCCTATTTCCCTGATGTTGGAAGAAGAGGAAAAACTCGGTCCTATCCCGTTTCATTTTAGTCCTCTTTGGATTGAGAGGGATGGCTTATGGGAAACAGTGTCACAAGCTTGGTCCCAGTTTGTTGAAGGTTCCCCCAGCTTTGTATGGGAACAGAAACTTAAACGTACTAAATATGCTTTGAAAAGTTGGATTAAAACACCTCTCACAACTCCAATGAGAAGCAGGCAAGAGTCAGTACATGTTTTAACTGAGCTTCAACTTGGTATGGAGGAATCATAAAACTTTCCTCTCCTTTCACCAGGAAGAAGAGCATCTGCGTCTTAAGTCTCATAGCCCCTGGTTGCAAGCTGGAGACAAAAATATTGTCTTCTTCCATAGGAAATGCAGATCCAAACTCTCTTGAAATCACATCTCGAATATATGTACAAGCGAGGGTGAAGGTATTAAAGGATAATCACAATTACAACAGGCTGCTAAAACGCACTTCCAACAATTGTTCCATGGGGACAACATCTCTGATGATGTTGTGAATGTTGATTTTTTATCGAACATAGCCTCTTTGGTCAGTGTTGAGGTTAATGCTGGATTAGTGAAATATTTCTCTGGAAAAAAAATAGTGGACGTTGTATAGGCAATGGAGCCGGATAAAGCCCACGAGCCGGATGGATTCTCTATACATTTCTACAGAGTTTGTTGGAATGCTATAAAATTAGATCTTTTCTGTATGATTTCAGCCTTTCTTAAACAAACCAAAGTGGGAGGGTGCACTAATTCTACTTTCCTTGCCTTAATTCCAAAGAAAGTTAATCCATCATCTTTTGACAGGTTTCGACCTATCTCGCTCTATTACGTATCATACAAAATCTTGGCCAAACTCTTAGCCAGTAGACTTAAGTCTTTGTTAGGAATTTTAATTTCTCCTCTCCAGAGGGTGTTTGTTAAAGGAAGGCATTTGGTAGACAATGTGATACAAGTGCAAGAAGCCCTCCACTCCAGCTTTCAAAGGAAGGAGAAAGGCATGTTCATCAAGTTGGATATGAAAAATGCCTTTGAGCGTGTCAAGCTTTCCTTTCTCTATCAAGTTCTTCTCTCTTTTGGTTTTAGTGTTGATTTTGTTAGTTTGATAAAAGTTTGCACAGATGAGCCTTGGGTAGTGCCCCTTGTTAATGGTAGTGTAACACCCCGGTTTTGACCCCGTTTGCATTAAATGTATATGATGTATGTATTGTAATTAATCGTGGTGTGGAGCTAAAGGCAAAAGCCCCACCATCAATTTGGTTGTGTTATGTTTCGATGATTAAAATTGTTGCCGATGGTATATCGTGGTGATATACGACACATTACAGTTTTGGCATCATGTAAATATGCACTTTAATTAAAATAAACCCCAACCAGCTATGTCAATGCAACCATGATGAAAAGGGCATGATTTTCCTAAGGATAAGGGGGGGGGATTATTAAACTTTGGACCAATGGGGAAAATTCATGTGTCGGTTGTTAAACCCTTTTGACTTACTCACCTTTCCTTGTCTTATCAACCAACTACCACATTAAAACTCCTGTTGTTAGCTGGGGCAGTTATTGCTGGGGCAGTGGTGTGTGACAGGACTGTCAATCCTTGCCCACACGCACACTCCACCAGCGGACTCTTTCACTTCATGTGAGAAGGGAAGCTATAGGAATCCATTCTTCCATTCTCCATTCTTCTCCTCTTTCCCATCCTCACGCAGGGACAGTCATTCTATTTTCCTCATGCACAGGTTGGGAGTCTTCATCGTCTTCCTCATGTAGAGAGCCGAGGGAGCCGTTTTTCCTTCATCTGTCATCCACGATTTCCCTGTGAAGGAGCCATTCACGTTCTGGGCCGAGGGTGTGTGTTTTTCATATTGACTTTGTGGTATGTGTATATGTTTTCCCCTGTCCAGACTGAGAGTCGGATCTTCTCTTCCAACTCTGGGTTATGTATTTCCCGTTGCTTCAGTTTTGAGATTGGGGCTATGGTTTCCCCACGAGTTTGTTTGATGTGGATTCATTTACGTTTTTGGGATGCCGTGGACTCTTATTGGGTCGTTTTTGCCACGATATGGCCAAGAACGACTCCAGAATCAGATTTCCTCGTCCAAGCTGTGAATTGCTTGTTTTGCTGCATGTATGCAGTGGTTGGTCTTCGGACTGTGCTGGAGTGGGGATGAAGGCTAGGTTTGCTTGATAAACTTGGTGTGTTTGGGAACCACACATACAGAGCTAGTGGGCTGGCTTTCTTCTCCACAAGCCCTTAATAGCACTGGAAGGGAGGTCAGGGCCTGAGGTACTGTGTAGCAGAGAAGGGACTGATTTCCTTATGTTGGCTGTGTGTGTGGGTATCCTAGAAGTCAAGCTAGTTCTGGTGTAGGTGTCCTTAGCTCTTCAATGAGCTCACCAGTTTAGCATTCAGCTTTCGCGGCTCCTTGATGGCTTGATAAACGCAACTGTGTTGGCTTGGCTGAGTTGTGTATCCATGGCTATGCATAAGCCTGCTTGTTCCTTATTCCTTGGGGAATCATGCCCAACTCGGGGGTGGCAGTGTTGCTGAGAGATTAAGGAGCACACTGGCCTATGGTTGGGTGGAACGTTGCAGTGATGTAGCTGGTTGCAATGATGAATTCTTCATAAGATAAGTATTCTTGACTATTTCATCTCTGCAATTATATTTATTGTTTAATGAATTATGATGAACATGTCGAATGCTTGAATGTATGGTTTTGCTTCCGCTGTATGGTAACCATGTATGCATCTTTTACTTCAAGGCATTTTATTTCAGTTTTTATGTATGCACATGTTCATGGGGCTAGTTTCTTGGATGGTATCAGAGCTCATGTTGCAGCATGGACCTGAATGGGCCGTGATGAATCAGTGACAAAGGCAGGTTGCCCTTTGCCTAGCAGGAAGAAGAAATGAGAAATTTCAACGAAAATTTCAACGAAAATTTTTTTTGTGAAAAACATCGGATGGCTTAGGCTGAAGCCCATCCGATGCGTTGGAGGACTTAGTCGGAAGCTCATCCGATACATCGGATAGCCTAGACAGAAGCCCGCCCGACGAGGAAACCACGGAATGAAAATTTCAGAATTTTCCAAGTTTGAGTTTTGTCGGTGGTTTCGGCGGGAAGAAGCCGAGGGTTTTGACGGAGAGAAGCCGACGGTCTCGGCTGGGTAAGCCGAGACATAGCCGACGAAGAACCTGTGGAAGAAAAATTTTCAAAAAATTTTCTAATTGCCGAAATCATCGGAAGACATCAGCTGAAGACCGCTAATACGTCGACTCAGATCAACTGAAGATCGCTGAAACGTCGGCTCATTTAGACGGAAGGACTTTCGATGCCGCCGGAGGTAAAAAGGTGAAGACGAAGCCGAGGTGTTAGCGAGGCTCGCCGGAAGGGAGCCGACACGGCGGCAAAAAGGAGAAGAAAAATTTTCCAGAAATTTTTCTAAGTCCGGGAAAAATCAGAAAATTTTTCCGCTGTCTTTCGGGAGAAGTTCTCCGAAGCATCGTCGGAAGTTGATCGTTGAAGCAGAGCCAAAGTGTCGGTTGGGATCTCCTAAAGGAAGCCGAAACGTCGAAAAAATTTAGCCGATTGAGTAGCTGATGCAGCGGTGGATGAAGGAAGAAATTTTTTCGAAGTGCTGGGAGCGCCCGAAAAATTTAGAGGATCGGTCCGTCGATATGTCGGAAACATTTAATGGATTGGACAACCGATGAGCGTCGGAAGACAGATGAAGATCAGACCGCCGAGGTGTCGGAAGTGTAGTCAACTAATGATCCGATACGTTGGAAGTTTAGTTGGGAAGAGATCTGATTGGACAAAAGAAGATTTTGAGTTTTCAGTGGGATTTTCAGGGGATTTCAGCAGCTTTTCAGTGGGATTTTCAACAGTTTTCAGGGCTGAAAAGGAAGAAAATTTTGTGTTTGGGAAAAATTGTCGTTTTATGATTTTTCCAGGAAAAAGGTAAATAATTTTGATTTATATAAATGCTATGCAACTAATAGTTGTGTTACTAACACGTTTGCATAATCATAGTCACCTTCAAGGGCAGTATTCCAGGTAGTGCGAAAGCAAGTGGTGGTTCAGACATGAGAACCCATGACGGATATGATGCTCGAGATTCCTACGAGCGTGCATAAGATGCCATGGGAGAAAATGTCCATAATGGAAATAATGACATAGAGTCTAATGAAAGGAGATTCCAAGAGACACCGCCAGATGTTGCAGCCACCATGAGAAGCTTGATTAAAGCCCAGGAAGAGCAGCATCAGTTGAATGCTGCTATGTTGTAGAGTTTGATAGACTTGCAAAGAAAGATAGACTCTGGACGAGGTACAGTAAAACCAAAAGTCAGTAAGAGCAGTACTTGGAGAAGAAGAAGGACTTCTAGTGGATCATCTGACTCCGAAGAATGCAGTGGGGATTCAAGCTCTTCTTCTCGTAAAGGAAAGAGAAGGAGGAAACATAGGGATCGCTCTCGGGATGAATTTAAGAAGGCTAAACCTCCTACATTTGACGATGAGGTAAAGACTAGACAAGAGGCTGAAGCTTGGCTTCTTGGAATAAAAAAGTACTTCCAAGTTCAGGATTATTCGGGAAACATGAAGGCAAGAGTTGCCATATTCAATCTGAATGGAGGGGCATCCATTTGGTGGGAGCACTTCAAGTAAGTAAAGAGGTTCAATGAAAGGAGACTTAAGTGGAAATAGTTCAAGAAGTATTTCAAGCTGAAATACCTCTCTAACAGGTATTATGATGACAAGATCAAGGAGTTCCATGAGATGAGATTGGGACAGCAGACCATGGAAGAGTATGCAAATAAGTTCTTGGAATTGTTGAGGTATGTCAGGTACATCAAAGATGAAAAAGTGAAGGTCCAGCGTTTTCTGAGTGGATTGCCTCAGTCTTACAAAAGATAGAATTGAGTTTTATGAACCTAGAACTCTTGAAGAAGCAATAAGGAAGGCTAAGTATTGCTATGAGCAAAGCAAAGGTAAACCTGATTACCATAAGGCATGGAAGGACAAGAAGAACGAGAAGTTTGACTAAAGAAAGAAAGGTTTCAAACCTTCTAACTTCAGGAATCAGCAGAAGCAGCCAACCCAAGCTGTGAGTAAGTCAGTTGGAGTGATAGGAGAAAAGCCTAAAAATTCACCATAGAATAGAGGACCACTTCAATGTTGGAAATGTGGAGGACCCCACATTCGCAGAAATTGTCCACTCGAGAATGAGAGTGCAAGGCCAGCTTACAGCATTCAAGAAGGAGAAACAATGGGTCAAGTAGCAAGGGCAGTCCCTAGGATTTATGCAACACTAGAGGACCGCCAGAAAGATCAGCAATCAATTGTGGTTGAAGTTGCAGGTAAGATTGTTGAGCAATGTGTTTCTATTTTGATTGACCCCGGTTCTACTCACAGTTACATTACTCCTAGAGTAGTGGAGATTTGTGCTTTTAAGAAAGTAAAGCATAGAAAATCTTGGTTAGTTCAGCTAGCCACTGGAACTAAGAGAAAGGTTAATGAAGTGGTAGAAAAATGTCCATTGGTCATGAATGGATTGGTCACTTGTGTAGATCTGAATGTTCTACCACTTGGTTCCTATGATGTTCTCATTGGAATGGATTGGTTAGAAGCTCACAAGGTAAAGCTTGACTGTTACAATAAGACCTTTGAATGCATGGATGAAGAAAGGAACCCAGTAGTGGTGAAAGGTGTTCCAAAGGTGATGTCAGTACGGCAGGTTTCAGCGATGCAGTTGAAGAAGTTCTATAGGAAAGGTTGCTAGTTGTATGCAACTCAGATTTTGGAGGCAACAGGGGATGAAACTCCTAAGTTGGAGGACTATCAGGTGTTACAGGAATTCAAGGATGTGTTTCCTGACGAAATTCCAGGGCTTCCTCCAAAGAGGGACATTGATTTCACAATTGAACTTGTTCCAGGACTAGCACCCGTATCCAATACACCCTATAGGATGAGTACAGCAGAGATGCTAGAGTTGAAGATGCAGTTGCAAGAGTTGTTGGAAAAAAATATCAGGCCGAGTGTGTCTCTGTGGGGAGCACCAGTTTTGTTTGTAAAGAAGAAAGATGGTACACTCGGGTTGTGTATTAATTACAGACAGCTGAACAAAGTTACTGTGAAGAATAAATATCCTTTGCCTAGGATCGATGACCTCTTTAATCAAATGAAAGGAGCAAGGGTATTTTACAAGATTGACTTGAGGTCTGGTTACCATCAAATGAGAATCAAGTATGAAGACATTCATAAGACAGCCTTCAGAACAAGGTATGGACATTATGAGTTTGTGGTGGCACCATTTGGTCTCACAAATGCACCCGCTACATTTATGTGCCTTATGAATAGTGTCTTCAGCAGGTATTTGGACAAGTTTGTTCTTGTTTTCCTTGATGACATTCTTATTTATTCTAAGAATGAGGAACAGCATGAAGAGCATTTGAGATTGACATTGCAATTGCTCAGGGAGCATTAGTTGTATGCAAAGCTGAGCAAGTGTGACTTCTATAGAGATAGAATTCAGTATTTGGGTCACATTATCTCATAAGAGGGTATATCTTTGAACCCTAAAAAGATTGAAGCCATTATGAATTGGCCTATTCTAAGAAATGTGACAGATGTAAGATATTTTATGGGACTTGCAGGATACTACCGGAGATTCATAGAAAGATTCTCCAAAGTTGCACATGCCATCACTTCTTTGCAAAAGAAAGGGATAAAGTTTGAATGGACACAAGGTGTGAAGAAAGCTTCCAGCAGTTGAAGAATATTTTTACCAGTGCACCAATATTGAAAGTTGCAAATCCAGAGAAAGATTTTGTGGTGTGTACCGATGCATGGGGAAAACGGCTTGGAGGAGTCCTTATGCAAGACAACCACGTGGTATGTTACGAGTCGAGAAAGCTGAAGAAGCATGAGAAGAACTGTGCCACTCATGATCTAGAGCTTGCAGCCATAGTACATGCTCTCAAGATGTGGAGACATTACCTTATGGGTAGAAGATTTGAGCTTAGGACAGACCATTGTGGTCTGAAGTATCTATTTGATCAGCCTACTCTGAATGCTAGGCAAGCGAGATGGCTGAAGTTTTTATGTAAATTTGATTTTGAAATCAAGCACATAAAGGGAAAAGAGAATAAGGTAGCTGATGCACTCAGCAGGAAGGTGCAGGAAATGCATGTGGCATCTCTTAGTGTTTGTCAATCAGATTTGAGGCAGCAGATTGTTAATCGTACTGCCGGAGATGAATTGTATGAGCTAGTAAAAGACAAGTTGCAGCAGCAAAGTCTTGAGAAGATGTATGAGAGATATAAATTGGAAGAAGATGGAATCCTTACTTATAAAGGCGGAATTTATATTCCAAATGTAGCAGAGTTGAGGAGAGTTGTTATGGATGAAATCCATCAACCTCTGTATTCTGGTCCCCCAGGATACCATAAGACAATTGCTACCGCCAGAAAATAATACTTTTCGCCAGGAATGAAAAAGGACATGGCTGAATACATTTCAAGGTGCATGAAATGTCAGCATGTAAAGGTTGAGCATCAACACCCAGCAGGTTTGTTGCAGCCTTTTCCAGTTCCAGAATGGAAATGGGAAGCTATTTCCATGGATTTTATTACGGGATTGCCGATGACTTGGAGACAACATGATTCCATCATGGTTGTGGTGGACAAGTTGACAAAGGCAGAGCATTTTATATCGGTTAAGTCTACGCATAAGACTGATGACATTGCAAAGATATTCATGAAAGAGATTTTCAAATTGCATGGATTGCCTAAGGCAATAGTCTCTGACCGAGATGCCAAGTTCACGTCCAATTCTTGGAAGGGGTTGTTTGTATATTTGGTTACAAAGCTAAACTTCAGCACTGCATACCATCCTCAGATAGATGGGCAGACAGAGAGAGTTAATCAGGTGCTTGAAGATATGCTTCGTATGTACATGATGGACAAACCAACCAAGTGGCATTAGAGAGAATTTGAGGTCAAAAATGGGCCTCCTAAGAGATGTACTACAAAAATATAAGATATATTAAAATATTATGAGTTAGGGGTTTTATGGGGTAGGTATATATGACAACTCATCTCCTACACTACTTTTTATGCACAATATAAATAACCATGGTTGAGTTACTTTTCTAAATTGACTATAAATAAAATTAATAAAATAACTCTACAATGATGTGACTAAGATTCATTGTAAATTCCCAAAAATTTATTGTCCTTTAACATTTATTTGTCTTGAACTTGTAAATAAAATTAAACAAAAATGAATTTAATTTATATGCATAACTAACATATTTTTTTCATATAAATATCATTCATGAATTTAATTTATTTTAAAAGTACAAGATTATATATATATATTAGTTTGACATTATGATATTAAATACAATTGAGTGAATATATAATTTAAAATTAAAAAACATGAAAATGACAATATATTATTTTATAAAAAATGTGAAAAAACATTTTTTATGAATTATGAGTACTTTACTTGAAAATGACAATAATATTATTTTATGAGAAAGTGAATTGTGAGTACTTTACTTGAAAATAACAATAATATTATTTTATGAGAAAGTGTGAAATGACTTTTATTGTGAGTACTTCACTTTATGACTTAAAAGTACTTGTACCACTACCTTGGTTAACTATGGATTTTCATCCACCATAGAAAATGTGACAAATAAGCATTATTAACTCATGCAATGCCACCTCAACCATGGGGGATGATGTCATCTATTAGAATGTAATTGGTTGATTTTTATAGTACATTTTGGTCCTTTTGAGGCCCATTTTTTACCTCAAATTCTCTCTAATGGAAGATTACTTACACTTGGTAGAGTTTGCCTATAACAATGGACAGCAGGCATCCTTGGGGATGAGTCCATATGAAGCTTTGTATGGGAGAAGGTGTAAGACACCGGTGACTTGGGATAATCCAGTGAACAGGGTTGTGCTTGGTCCTGAGTTGCTCAAGGAGATGGAGCAGGAGGTTGTAAAGATCAGGCAGAATCTAAAAGCAGCACAGGATAGACAAAAAAGCTAGGCGGATAAGCATAGGGTGAACAGGGAGTTCAGTGCTGGGGATCATGTTTACCTCAAAGTGAAGGCAAAGAAGAGTTCCTTGAAGCTTGAAAGTTGTGCCAAGCTGTCATCAAGATATTGTGGGCCGTTTGAAGTGCTTGAAAGAATAGGGCCAATTGCATATAGACTTGCATTGCCTGCTACCACTAGAGCTCATAATGTTTTTCATGTTTCTTTGCTTAAGAAATATGTACATGATCCTAACCATGTGATAAATTGGGATGTGATTCAGGTGGAACCCGAGGGAGAGTTCCAAATCAAGCCAATGCGCATCCTCGACAGGAAGGTCACAATGCTCCGAAACCGAGCCATAGGGAAGGTAAAGGTGCAATGGGAGCACTACGGAGCTGAAGAGGCTAGTGGGAGCTGGAGGATGCCATGCGATGGGCACATCCATTTTTGTTCAATTCTGCAGAACATTGAGGTAGTACCAATGTATCATTTTGTTTAATTTTGTAAAGCACTGAGGACAATGCTATTGAAGGGGGGGGGATGTAACACCCCGATTTTGACCCCGTTTGCATTAAATGTATATGATGTATATATTGTAATTAATCGTGGTGTGGAGCTAAAGGCAAAAGCCCCACCATCGATTTGGTTGTGTTATGTTCGACGATTAAAATCGTTGCTGATGGCATATCGTGATATACGGCACATTACAGTTTTGGCATCATATAAATATGCACTTTAATTAAAATAAACCCCAACCAGCTATGTCAATGCAACCATGATGAAAAGGGCATGATTTTCCTAAGGATAAGGGGGGGGGATTATTAAACTTTGGACCAATGGGGAAAAGCCATGTGTCAGTTGTTAAACCGTTTTGACTTACTCACCTTTCCTTGTCTCATCAGCCAACTGCTACATTGAAACTCCTATTGTTAGTTGGGGCAGTTATTGCTGGGCAGTGGTGTGTGGCAGCACTGTCAGTCCTTGCCCACACGCACACTCCACCAACGGACTCTTTCACTTCACGTCGGCAGGGAAGCTGCAGGACTCCATTCTTCCATTCTCCATTCTTCTCCTCTTTCCCATCCTCACGCAGGGATAGTCGTTCTCGTTTCCTCACGCACAGGTTGGGAGTCTTCATCGTCTTCCTCATGCAGAGAGCAGGGGGAGCTGTTTTCTGTCATCCAAAATTTCCCTTTGAAGGAGCCATTCACGTTCTGGGCCGAGGGTGTGTGTTTTTCATATCAACTTTGGGAGTCTTCATCGTCTTCCTCACGCAGAGAGCTGGGGGAGCCGTTTTCTGTCATCCACGATTTCCCTTTGAAGGAGCCATTCACATTCTGGGCCGAGGGTGTGTGTTTTCCCCTGTCCAGACTGAGAGTCGGATCTTCTCTTCCAACTCCGAGCTGTGTATTTCTCGTTGCTTTAGTGTTGAGATCGGGGCTATGGTTTCCCCACAAGTTTGTTTGATGTGGGTTCATTTACATTTTTGGGCTGCTGTGGACTCTTATTGGGTCGTTTTGGCCATGATAGGACCAAGAACGACTCTGGAATTAGATTTCCCCATCCAAGTTGTGAATTACTTGTTTTGCTGCGTGTATGCAGTGGTTGGTCTTCGGACTGTGTTGGAGTGGGGATGAAGGCTTGGTTTGCTTGATAAACCTGGTGTGTTTGGGAACCACACAGACAGAGCTAGAGGGATGGCTAGGCTTCTCCACAACCCCTGAATAGCATTGGAAGGGAGGTCAAGGCTTGAGGAACTGTGTAGCAGAGAAGGGATTGATTTCCTTATGTTGTGTGTGTGTGTGGGTGTCCTATAAGTCAGGCTAGTTCTGGTGTAGGTGTCATTAGCTCTTCAATGAGTTCACCAGCTTAGCATTCATCTTTTCCTAGCTCCTTGATGGCTTGATAAACCCAACTGTGTTGGCTTGGCTGATTTGTGTATCCATGGCTATGTGTAAGCCTGCTTATTCCTTATTCCTTGGGGAATCATGCCCAACTCGGGAGTGGCAGTGTTGCTAAGAGATTAAGGAGCACACTGGCCTATGATTGGGTGGAACGTTGCAGCGACGTAACTGGTTGCGGGACGAATTCTTCATAAGATAAGTATTCTTGACTATTTCATCTCTGCAATTATATTTACTGTTTAATGAATTATGATGAACATGTTGAATGCTTGAATGTATGGTTTTGCTTCTGTTGTATGGTAACCATGTATGCATCTTTTACTTCAAGGAATTTTATTTCAGTTTTTATGTATGCACATGTTCATGGGGCTAGTTGCTCGGTTGGTTAAGGGTTTGGTAGCATCGTCTTCATCGTTCAGAGGGTCGGGGACGTTACAGGTAGATCAACAGACTTCTTCCAAGCTTCAAGAGGACTCTATCAAGGGTGGCCTCTGTCATCTTTCATTTATATCTTGATGGCTTCATCTTTAAGTAGAAAGCTTACAGCATAATTGGTTGCAGGTTCTCTCCCTAGCATTAAAGCAGCAAGAGATGTGGATCCTATAAACCATGCTCTTTGCAAATGATTCTCTTCTTCTGGGAGGGGCATCCTTAAATATTGCTCAGGCATTCAATGAAATATTACAAAATTTCTGTTTAACTTCAGGAGCTCTGATTAACAAAAGTAAGAGCGTTGTATATGGATGAAATGTAAACCATCTGACAATTCTTCGAATAGCTCATTCCTTGAGATTTCTTGGTTTTGATAAGTGGGATAAGATCAACTATTTGGGCCTTCCATTAACCTTGGGACCAAGTCCTCTTTTGTTGTGGCTGGAAGTCATAAGTAAATTAAAAGCAAGAATAGTATACTAGAGTGGCCAATGGTTAACAAAGGATCGGAAGTTGATTTTGATTAAAGCAGTCCTTCCAGCCCTCCCCGTCTTCTGGCCCTCTTTGCTTCTTGCTCCCAAGTCCATCTCGACTCAGATCTCCAAACTTCTTCGGGACTTTCTTTGGGAGGGTGGCAAAGGAAATCACAATAAGATGCATCTAGTAAGTTGGGATATTCTCAAAAGACCAACTTCGGAAGGTGGATTGCAAATTTGTGATCCTAAATTGGAAAATCTGGCGTTGGGAGAAAAACTCATATGGCAGTTGTATGCAGATAAAAATCATCCAGTAAGTAAGATCTTTCGGATGAAATATCTAAATGGAGGTTCTTTGACAAATTTAAAAACTGCAAACACCCCTACAAGCACAACAATCTGGAACTTATGCAGAAGAGGAGTGGATAATATTTACCATCATCTCTATAGAATCCCTGGCAATGGGAAGAGAACCTTATTGTGGGATGATAATATCCTAGGAAATCCTCATCTTTCCTCTTCAATCTCGTTAAATGAGATCAAGTCATGGTTAATCAATAAAGGCCTTCTTCGGCTCACAAACATTTGTTTTTGGGACAATGCTGGGAATTGGGTTGGTTGGTCTTTTCTTGAGATCCCGGATCATCTTCTCTCCCAACAGAAATTGTTGATTTCATCTCTATCAGGATTTGCACCAGTTCATTGATATTATAAAGATAAATGGGGTTGGGGTCGATCTAGAAATTATTCAGCTGCTCAAGGCTTCTGAGATTTACAAACTCTTTATGTCTCTTGCTTATCCCCTGTGCTTTGGAAATCCGTTTGGTCTTCATACAACCTTCCCAAGATGAACTTCTTCACATGGCTTCTCATGCACAAAAGGGTGCTGACAGGTGAAAATCTGACTAAACGAAGGTTCCTTAGACCTTTTAGGTGTTTCTTCTGCAACTCTGCCTATGAAACGTCAAATCACATTTTTGTTGATTGTGTTTTCTCTCAAATGGTGTGGGAGTTGATTCTCAATGGCCTGATTGTCTCCGTTCCTTCCCAAATTACAATCGCCCCTCTCTTCATCTCCTGGAAAGAATGGATTCCAGAGACAAGAGCTAAAAACGTTGAATGGATCAAACTCTGGCAAATAGTCCCGAAATGTATTTGGTGGAAACTGTGGTTAGAAAGAAACGAATGGATTTTTAACAACAAGACGTCGACTCCCTTGACCATGGCAAATAAAATAAAAACCCTCATATCTAAATCAGCAAGTAACTTGGCCTCTCTTTCATCACTGTCTTCAGAGGTTATTGCATGGATGGGAACCTGTTCAATGGGATCGAGAAGGTTGGTCTTCACCAAACCTCTTTGTTCTCCTTCTTGATGAGTGGGTTACAGTGAAGCAGCTTTTAATGCGTGGTGGAAGAATTCTTCCTCAACTAACATTTTTTTTTACCGTGCATCCAAGGGGAATCCTGGGATCGCTAGAGCTGGGGGTCTAATTATATCTCCAAACATATTGACTAAATCATGTTTTAGCTGCGGACCAGGAATAAGGTCGAATAATCAGGGAAAAATTTATAGTCCCCTGAAAGCGTGCCAGATAGAAAAAGAGATCAGGTATAAGTCAATTTAAATTTTTGGAGATTCAGAGTTGTTGATCAAATTGTTAAACTCAATAGATCATTTTAACAATTCTGCCTTGAATAAATCTCTACAGAGAATCTAAAATTCATTGAACGAGTTTGAAAGTGTCGCCTATTTCCATATTCTGCGAGAGCTAAATAAAAATGCAGATTCTCTGGCAAATAAAGCTTGCCTGCTGTCACAAGGAAACATCAGCTTCAATGGAGAACCCAACACATTTCATCCAATTCCTTAACTGAGTTTCAATAAGTTGTGATATGTCTATCTGGGAGATATATTTTCAAATTGTAAGAATTTGTACAAACTTTGATCTTCTCGAAGTTTTACTACTGCTCTGTGTAATTGGTTGATTAGGCAATTGCTAAATCAGACCTGAACTTCTTCATAAAAAATAAAAAAAATACCTGTTTGAGTTTAAAAAATATATATTCACAAACCACCATTTTAAGACTTTATTTGTCACTTTTTTTTTTCTAATCCACATTTACTACAACCAAATTCCGATATAACATCTTATATGGAGCATACCCATTTAAGCATAACAAAGAACCCCCCTACATTCTTCCCCTATGATGTCAATTAAAAACAAATTAAGTTTACAACTGAGTTCTTGATAGTATCTCTATCATGAACATGAATTATTTGATGTATCTAGATACCTTTTTCTTCATGTTTCTGCATAACAATTTTGTTTGTGCTTTTACCAAATTAATGAAAATAATGAAATAATAAAAGCAAGGTTGAGACCATAAAACACCTACACAATTGGGTGAGGGAATTATTATCACATCACCGAAATTGTTGTTTTTTTATGTTCTAGAAATGTTATAATCAAATATAAAGTGGCTACCACGTTACTTTAAAATAAAATTCAATTATCTCATAAAAATGTAAGACCTTTCATCCATATTTGGTATCACAAAATATTTTCATTTCCAAATTAAATGTGCAAAGAAGAAGCTCTACTCCCATTACCTAATAAATCACTCAATAAATATAGGTTGCGTTGAATCAATTCTTCTTACTAGTTGCTTCAAATCATTTGCTTGTAAATTGGAGTCAAGGTATGTGTGGAAATTATTATGCTTTAATAGTTGGTTATCTTCAGCATTCTCTTTTTTTAATAAAATGAATTGTCCGCACCCTTTAAAACTGCAATACCTCTCATCCATATTTTGTTCCACCAAATATTAAGTTTCTCAAATTAAATGTGTGAAAAAATGCACTACTCTCAGTAACTAAGAAGATGCCACAAGAGATGTAGGTTGCTTCTTGAATCATGTATCCTTACTAGTTGCTTCAAATTGCTCTTACTTTAAATGAGCCAAGGCATACGAGGCAATTAATAAGTTTTAATAGTTAGTCTCCTTCAACTCTTTTATAAAATGCTTCATTTAAACTATTAAAAATGCATTTAAAAAATGTGTATGGAAAAAACAAAGATCCAAATCAATACAAGTACCTAGAACCTAGAACAATACAAATCAATGGGCATATCATGGATGAAGTAACTACAAATCCAATGACACCCCTTTACAAATCATCAACACCAAGCAAAGGAACATCCCAAGCCTTGGGAGAAATTGTCCCTCAAGCTATGTCGACCGTATGTGGGGAAGGCACACTTCAAAGCCACATCATATAAATCCACCCTTTACAAAATCCATGGTAAAATGCAAGGTGGTAACATAAACCAAAATCACCAAGCATAAGATTGTCGTTGCACAACGACGATGTGACTTTTACCCACTGAATCATGAAAGGAGCTTGCATCCGCAAAGTATAAACCGATGCAAGATACTTGGCCCCATAGCCTCGACCACCACAATCCCCGTTATCTTAGACACACAAAAAAGCCATATCTAGCTTAAACATGGTTACTTTAAAAGACCCTTAAGCAACACTAACAAGAACAACATTGTCCAATCTAGCCCAAGAGATGAACACATGCAAGAACATCAACAATAGAAGCATATCGAGCCAATGTGATCCATCTAACACCAAAATTTGGGGACAATCACCTATCCAAAAAGTAAAACAATAAAACCACAACCCATACTTTGCAAATCTGGTCAACATAAGGATCCAAAACCCAATGTCAATAAAATTTTATTCGCAATGTCAATACCTAACAATGATCTCGAAACAAAATCACAAGCATCAATAGATATGATCCCCCTGATGCATAACCATAGAACCAACCACCACAACAAGAAGGAAACTCAGATCCACGCAAATTAAGTGCAAAACAAATGGCAAACTCCTTGTTATTAACAAGAAACATCGCACTTCCTCCCTGCAACCCCAAGCAATGTCCTCCCCATACACACTAGTCATCCACAAGCCTCTTTGAACCTCTCATGGATGAAACCTTAACAAGGACCAAGAAAGAGATGATAAGGGAGGAAAAAAAAGAACACTTCGACTCACTATTCTCCAACATTTTTTCTTGGATGCATTTGGGTGCATGTTCATTATAAAAATTTGTGTCAAAATCTGTGTTTGAGACTTGAGATGACCCAAATTGTGTAATCAACACTTTTAAGATAAGTATGTGTGTTACTAATAAAAGCTCTTCACTGGAAAACAATGTAAATGTAAAGAAGGATTATTGATTCACTATCAAACATTATGCTTGGCTCAACTTCTCAAGATGATTTGTCCAAAAATATGTTGTGTACTTTTTTATATCCTTATGACAAGTGTCCAAAGCAATAACACCATCATTGGTTACTATACCTTTCTCATTTCTTTGCAACATGTAATTTGAATGTCAATGTTTTGAACTGTCACTATAGAAGTTGAAAAGCTTCAATGTGATTCCATTAGATGTGTCAATTTGTATTTCCCTTGCATGTTTAAACCAAATTCAACATTGTCCTCGATGCTATCTTTTGCATGTCTTTGCACCATGTAGTTAACATCCTCAATGTTTTGGATTGTCGCTAAAGGCTTCATCTAACCATATTAGACTATTTATTCCCAAGCAATCTCAGCTTCTTTAACTCCTTGACCATGTCACTTCCTTCCTAGTGTAGATTTTTCTTTTAGTAAACCCCTCAAAATCTCCAACACTAGAATGTCATGTCTTGTATTTTTATGTTGAATTATTTATTCTTACAAACGAGTATTTTATAAACAAACAAATGTATTCATTTTCTTTCAATATTCAACTTTTTATTTTCAACAACAATTCATTTTCTTTCAATATTCAACTTTTTCTTTTCAACAACAAATTACACATGCTTGTTTGTTTCTTCCAATATTCAATTTTTTTCTTTTCAACATCAAATTACACATATTTGTTTGTTTTTACATTAGTTATTATATCAGCATTATTTTGCACCTTATGGGATAACTGCTTATTTAAGTATTGAGCAAAAATTAAATAATGACTATTTCTTAACATGCTTCTATCTCTTACAAGATATTTTAAATATTTAAGAGAAAATAACAAAACCTTGGTTTATACTATATATATGTTTAATATAAAAATATATCAATATATATGTTTAATATAAAAATATATCAAACATGGAATTCTAAAATACCAAAGGCCAAAGGAAAATATCATTGAATTTATATAACAAATATCATTATATTTAATTTAATTCAAAACTCAATAACTTCACATTCTACAATCTTATAAAGAATGTAAAATCCCCATATAAATTTCCCTTTGCCTATAATTATGACAAATTTAATAATAATAAAACACAATTAACTTCGAGGGCCACAACAAAACCACAGTAGTCTCTATAATAATATGCTAAAGTTTAAAGGTAATACTAGGATTTGTATGGTTGGTACATGCAATATCTCTATCTACG
>LPNX010684120.1:133501-184258 GCA_001517045.1 Pseudotsuga menziesii | reverse complement strand
AAAACAAGGGCGTAAAAGTTGAGGCAAACATGGGCGTTAAAGGGGGCGCAACAAGAGTAGATGTACAAACTAGGTGCAAAACTAGGCTCAAAACCTGTCGCAAAACCTGATGCAAAACCTGATGCAAAACTTGGCGCATAACTAGGTGCAAAACACAGTGCAAATTACGCCACAATTTATGCCAGATTTAGAAAAAGGACGCAAAAAACACCTAAAATAGCACCAACCCGTGAAATTGCACCATTTTGTCCAAAAAATGAAGAAAGTACACTGAAAGATGGTCTAGACGCAAAAAAGGATGCAAAAAGAGATGCTAAATCCAGTTTTTGTTGTAGTGTTTGAAAGCTATATAAGGAAAACCTTGGTACATTGAAGGGAAGAAGAGAGAATTGAGAGCAAAGAAACTATAGTCCATTGTTGCCAGAACTTATGCTTGAGTCTGCATCCCTTTGTCCCTTGGAGCACTTTTGTGTTCTTCCCAAGATTTCGTTTTGCTTATGAGCTTGCTATCGAGAGATGGAGGATTGAAGTGGTGGAGGCCCAAGTGGGGGATTCAGTTTCTCCGGTTCGCAGACGTGCCATCAGAGGTTGTATCTTGTAATCTCTGATTTATATTAATAGAAATATATTTTCCTGTCCAATGATGTGTATTTGAATGAATATTTTATCCATGGGATTATGTCAAATGCTTTTACATTATTGATTATATATGCTAGAATAGATCTAACACCATGATATATAGAATGCTTGTATTGTTTACTTGTTGTTGAGGAAGTAATATAACAATTCAAGATGAAGATTGGAAAGCTCAATGGGGATCTACTTCAACCATCCGGAATAAGGTACGAGGTCTGATCCTCTAGTGTTAGACATTTAATTTCTATTGCATATTGGAAAGGATTGATTTCTGGAGTCAAGCTGTCTGTTGTGGTACCCCAAGCCATAGGAATTTCTCTCAGTAACATTCAGCATCAAAGGTCGGGAAGACTAACCACTAAAACATCAGAACCTCAAACCACTAATGCGTCGAAACTTCAAACCAAAAGTCTCTTTGTAGTGTTGGTGACATAAAGGAAAAGCCCTCTGAAATTTCGGCATCGTAAAGGACTAAACCTCCGACCGGTGTCAAAAAATGTTCTTTCGGTGATCAACACAAACACCATAGTTTTTGCCTAAACCACCGAAAGGGTTTTCCACCCAATTTTTATCTTCCTGCTTTCGGTGGTTAGTGTATATGTTGTGCCCCTTTCTAATCTGCCAAAAATGACTCTTTTTAGTGGCTAATGAGATGTTCTAAGCCTCGCCTAAGCCACCGAAAGCTAGAACTTATGAAATTTTCATCCAAATAAAAAATAGAGGCTTTCAAACTGTTAGTGATCTTCATATCCTTCATTGCATGAGTTAAATTCTTCATACTATCAAAATAAATTGTTTTGGGAGATAACATCTGGCTCCTACTTGGGGATGGGAACCTCCCAGTGAGGTCCCAAGAACCCCAGACCTAAAATTCCTTTCCCTAAAAGCAACTAAGTAACTTAACACTATCACTTACTGTTCCATTGGGCATGGAGTTTATTCTGAAATCAAAACAACCTACTATCTACTAATTTACAATAATAAGGCCTCAGAGCCTCAAATAAAATAGAGTTTCAAGAACCGCCCATTCACTAGGCCATCAAATACCTCTTCACCTTCCAGATTCTGCAATTTGAAGGTGTTATTCTTATGTACCTGGGCTATCACAAAAGGGCCAATTCATAAAGAGTCGAATTTTCCATGTTTTCCCTTGTCCTGTCTGACAGCATCCCACTTGAGGACCCAATCTCCCACCTAGAAGTTGTCTACTTTTTCTCTTTTGTCAAACATACCCTCTATCCTCTATTGATGGGCTTCTGATTTTCCTACAACTTGCTCCCTTATTTGCTGTAACTCCAACAAATCCATCATCCTTCTCACCATATCATTTGGTTCATCTTCCTCTTCCTGAAAGAATTTTTCCATTGGAAGGATGAGTTGGATAGGAAAAATGGCCTCAGTGCCATAAACTAGCTTGTATGGAGAAGTCCCTATGGATCTTTTGTCTGTTACCCTATCAGCCCATAAAGCAAACTTAAGCTTTCAATCCCAAGTTTTTTTATTTGTCTCCGGCAGTTTCCTAATGATTCTGACTAAGCTTTTGTTGGATGACTCAACCTTGAGGACAATATGATGTGGAGTGCACCAGTTGAATACCCATTGATTCACATATTTTAACTAATGCCCCGACCTTGAAAGCTGGTGCATTATTAGTTACTAACCTTACTAGTTAGCCAAACTTGCTAAAGATATTCTCATATAAGAATCTCATGATGAGTTGATGCATGGCGTTCTTGGTCGGTACTGCTTCTATCCATTTGGTAAAGTAGTCAGTGGCTGCTAAGATCCATTTATGTTGTCTACTGGAAGATGGATTTATTTCACCTATTAAATCCAGACCCCATTGCTGGAATGACCCATTCACCAAAATAGGCCTAAGGGGTAAGGATTTGAGCTGCTGCTTCCCTATAAATCTTTGGCATTGGTCACAGGCCCTTACAAAAGTGCATACATCAGCAAAGAGGACTGGCCAATAGTATCCTGCTATTAAAATCTTTTGGGTTGTGGTTTTCTAGTAGTGGTGGCCCCCACATGTGCTGGAATGAAAATGATGCATGACCTGCTATGCTTCCTCTTTATCTAGACACCTTAGCAAAATTCCAGACTGATCTCTCCAGTACAGCAGTTTGTCAATTATACGAAACTTAACAGATTTCAACTTAAGGGCTCGTGCTTGGTTAGGAATGAGATTAGGAGAAACTTCTAAATTTTTCAGAAATTGAATGATACCTGAGTACCACTCACATGAAGATATGTTTTCAGCTACTGATGGAATGTCATTCTAATCTTGATTCACTTCTACTTCTGCTGCTACCATAGCCTGTGCCTTTGCTGATTTAACACATGTGAAGTTTATTCCCATCAGCTCACAGTTATCTTTGGCCATGAGTTTGGCTAGACCTAGTCCTTTCACCAGCTTAGTGGGTTTCACCTCTATATCAAACTCAATGAACTTGGAAATCCACTTAGCTCTCTTCCCATCAATGTCAGGCTAAGTCATAACATCCTTCACAACAGTTGAAGGGACATATGCAATGACCTTTGCATGGAGAATGTAGATTCTGAAAGTCTTCAAATATTTTATGAGAGCACAAGCCTGCTTCTCAATTGGGTCATACTTCAGCTCAGCATCTCTCAGGTTTTTGCTGAAGAATGCAATTGGATGATCAAGATCATTCCTTTGTAATAACATACCTGCCACTGTGTCATAGGATGCAAAAGAGAAAATATAAAAACTCTTGGTGTAATTGGGACTAATCAGGGTTGGGGCCTCCATCATAGCCTTCTTAATGTCTTCAAAAGATCTTCTTTCCTGGTCAATCCACTTTATTTCTGCCTCTTTTTTCAGCATGACTGTTATATGCTTTACCAGCTCGAATAATTTAGGAATGAACCTCCTAACAAAGTTTATTTTGACTAAAAAGGATTGAATGTCTCTTTTTTACCTTGGTATTGTCAGCTTCTGAATTGCTTCCACTCTTATAGGATCAATCTTTAGACCTTCAGCTGAAACTATATGGCCCAAGATTTTTCCTTCACTAAGTGCAAACTGGGACTTCTTATGGTTTAGTGCTATTCCATACCTTCTGCACTTCAGAAAGACCTTTCTTAAATGTTGCAAGTGGTCATGATGGCTATGAGAGTAAATTGTTAGGTCATCCAAATATATCAGCACAAACTTATCTTTTAGCCCTACAAAAGCTAGGTCCATGGCTCTCTAAAAAGTAGCCCCAACATTCATTAGCCCAAATGCCATTTTAGCATACATGAAGGTGCCCTAGGGGGTCGTAAAGGTAGTCTTCTCATGGTTATCAGGGTGGACAACAACTTGGTTGTATCCAGAGAAGCCATCAAGGAATGACATAACCCTATCCCCAGAGACTTTCTGCAGTAAGTGTGCCATCTTGGGCAATGGATAGTTGTCTTTCTTGGAACACTTATTCAGGTTCCTAAAATCCACACAGAACCTGATTTCTCCATTTTTATTTCTTACCACTACTAGGTTTGCAATCCACTTGGAATACCTGAGGGGGATTATGATCTTGGATTTGAGGAGCTTGTGGATTTCCTTTTCAATCACTGGTAATAGGAGAGGGCTAATGGGTCTCAGCTTCTGCTTAAAAGGAATGGTGTCCTTCTACAAAGGAATTTTGTGCTGGATGATATTGGTGTCATAAGTTTTTTGGTCACTATAATCCCAGGAAAAAACATCAGCAAACTCTTTTATTAAGCTGCAAAATTTAGACCTCTGATCAGCATTCAACCCCGTGGAAAGATTTATCAGTTTAGGATTCCTTTGGATCCCTAGGTTTTTCTCTTGGATAGCAAGATCTAGCTCCTTTTTGGCAAGATTGAAAGGGATGTCATTGTGATCAAACAGTTCTTCCAGTGGTACTAGACCTCGGGGTATGCAGTTGCTGGGCAATTGGACAATGTTCTGATTAGTCACTTTATCTCTTAACTTGAGCTGTTGGATTCCTCCATGTTTATGTTTTCCTAGTCTATGTGTATTTCAGAGAATTCATCTACTAACTGAAGGAATTTACTAAGCTCATCCTCATTCTCAAACACCCTCTAAATTTTTACATTATCTGGCAGAGAGGGTCTGTACTTGACCTGAACATCATAGCTGAGCTTAGGGGGTAAAGGAGGAACAAACATACTTGCAGAGACAGCCAAGGAATTAGCCAGGTGATTCAAAGCCCTAGGAATATATGATAGTTCAAAAAACATAAATGAGTCTCTGAGTTTCCATACCTCATCCCTGTAGGCCTTCAGTCTGATCTTTTTTGTCTGAAAAGTGTTGTTGACCTGCTGTATGATGAGGTCTGCATCTCCAAAAATATTCATGCACATGATCCCTATCTCCTTGGAAGATTTCACTCCTAGCAGCAAGGCTTCATATTCTGGTATGTTCTTAGTGGTTTTAAAATCAAGCTTATTAGACAGATGGATGTTTTCCTTAGATGGGGAGATCAATACTACACTTGCACTTGCTAAGCTTTGAGTGCTAGCCCCATCAAAATACATGGTCCAGATTGCTGTGGTCACTTCTTCGGGCTACTGACAGGTGGGCTTAGTGAGTTGGACTGATGTTTGCTGAGAATCATCTATTTGCAAAAGGCATGACCCAAAATCAGTGTCCACTGCATAGATGGGGTGATTCACTGAGTTGCTCTCCTTGCTTATAATGTATACTAGCTGATTTTCCCTATACAACCTCTTAGTCTCTCCTCCAAACATGGGAATGGTGGCATATGTGAGATCCATCTAAAGGGTGCCACCTAGTCTTTTGGTCCATGACCGAGACAACAAGAGACCAAATTTTGGAGGTATATCAGCCACTACAATGTCCATCATGATGCTTCTCAAAGGTAGCTGAGTTAGGTTCACAAAAACGTCTTTGATGAGGCCCAAGCACTTGACCTTCCTAAATTCAAAGGAGAATAAATCATGGTAGGGCTTGGTGATGCTGAGACCAAGCTCATCCATCATAGCCTTTGGCATTAGGATATGAGAGGCTCCTAAATCCAGCAAACAGTTATGGATTTTATCATGGATATTCAAGGATATGTAGAATGGTGGGCATGAGTCCTTTAGGTATTCTATCATGGGGCCCAGGGTTACAACAGGCTTTTCCTCTTGCAGGTTCACAAAGTTAATGTCAATGTGCTCCTTGGGTTGAAGGGAATTCAGAATGGAGGACTTGAATGCATCATTCTTCATTAGCTCAATTAAAGGGAAAGGGATTTTCAATTTTTGAATTTCAGACTCGAGGTTGAAAGAATAATGTATCCTATCTAGAAACCTTACCTCATGAGCTATACGTATGAGTTGGACTTGATCAGATGTGGCTGAAGGTGCTGGTTTCTGTAATGCTTTGGATGTGATAGCCACCTTCTTTGGTAAAACAACAACCTTTCTAGTTGGTGCAGCAGGCTGCTTGATAGGTACAACATTCTTCTTGAGAGGAACAACCAACCTAGACCTTAGATTGTAACCTCCCTGAACATCAGCCTGATAGACAGCTTCTTCAGTGATATGTTCATCAATTAGGGCATCCTCATATTCTGCCTGTGTCAAAAAAGAACAGTCCACCTCATCCTCCATGCAGTGGATATTGTCTTCAGCTTCTCCTTCTTCTCCAATGAATTCTAGCTCTTCTTCTAATATAGCATTTTGAAATGGAGCTCTTATCCTTTGATACTCCCCTTGATTCCTCTCCCTTCTCAGAATCTGAACTAGGGGGTTACCTCTTCTATCAGGAGAAAAATTAGGGTTTCGAGGAGCAAAGTCATTTAGCCCTTTAACCTTCCCTTTGACCTTCTGAGATGCCAGAATGTTTGACTCTACCTCCAGGGCAGCATCCTGCATGAGTGATAAGGAGGCAGCCCTCCTTTCTCTAAGAAGTAGGCAAAAGTCAGAGTCAAAGGAATTTGCATAAGTTATCCTAGCTAAGGTATCAGTGGGGTTAATTTCAGTAGTGATATTGCTGTACGTATTATTGAATCTCTTGGTAAAGTTAGAGACAGACTCCCCATTTTCTCTTTTCAGGTTACTGAATTCTGTGATATAGTAGAGGTGGTCTCTCCTTTCTCCCCAATGCTTTATGAAAATATCATCTAGGGCCTCTATGCCTGCCACCGATCCAGCAAGTAATTCCTTAAACCACTTCTTAGCCTGACCATCTAGGATTTGCACAAAAACCCTAGTCCATACATCTTCTTGCTCTATGTTAATATTTTCAGCATAGCTGTAAAATGCCTCTAGATGTTCTTCAGCAATGAAATCCCTTTCCCCTATAAACTTAGGCATATACTTGAGATAATCCCTAGTAGGCATGGCTTAGAGGGGATTTAGCATAATTAAGGGGGCATACCTAGGTACCAGGATCCTCTCCATCTTGGTCAATTGAGGGGAAGCCATAGTGGAAATGGATATAGACAGGGTTGAGGACGGAAGCACTGGTGGTGCTACTTCTTGAGAAGGTGGTGGTATACTAATCCCAGTAGTGCTTGAAGATGCCCAAACCCTAGATTTTTCTGATGTATCTATAAATTCCTGAGAATTAAGAGTTTCAGCAGAAGAAATAATCGCAGAAATATTTCTTGAAATACATAATGTTTCTTTTTGTGCAGCACTGTTGGTCTATCTTAGTAAAGCCCTAGCTCTTCTCAAAATTTCTTCCAGATTTGAAACAGGTGTTGTTGGTGGCCCCTTAGGGTTCGCTCTGGTACTTGGTCTTCTTGAAGCCACCTTATCTCAATGGAGTTGTCAGATAGATGATTACAACCATAATAGTTTCCAAGCTTTGTCTATCATCAAAGCAAGGATCTGTGTCATCTCCCAGGGAAGTTGAGCTTCAGTCTCCTCTCCCCGAAAACCGTGGCAATTTATTATCACTCTAGGAAACTCCTCTAGGCTGTAGCTCGAGGATGTCTAGTAACTTACAATTTTTTTAGGGTTTTCTGATATGGATCAAGTCAGTTGACCTATATAACCTTTCCACTCTCAAGGCATGCATAAAACTCACTCAATTACAAGGCTTTTAGTTACAATTGCTCAGAAATTGACAATAAAGTGCAGGGATGAAGAACTCATCAAGCTGGCCGATTTACATACAAAAAACATGCATTTAAATGGCTAAATCATGATAAGGATGGCACTTATAAATCAAATTGCACTAATAAACCAATAGGATGACAGCTATCAGCTATTAATCAATTTGAAAATGACCTAAATACACATTCAGGCATAAGTACAGTAAAGAAAGAGATGATGGCTGAACAGATCATAACAAAAGAATTTATATTCATGAAGAGTAAAATGAGAAGCTGAAAGCATTATAGGATTATAAATCCCCGAAGTTCAACCCTTATTATATCATCGATCTTAGGCTTTATAGCCTTTTACAAAAAGTCCAAATCCTAAAACTTGGATCTGTTTTTTACAAAAATACTCAAAAGTGTCAGTTTTTGCAAATTAGGGTTTGAAACCCTACCTAACTACTTGTCTAAATACAATGAAGGTCTAGTTCACTGACTGAACATTTTAATAACTGAAGCAATGCTAGTGATCACTATTGCTGGTTCTCTGTCAGTTAACCCACTGATTTCTCCTTGACAATTAGGGTTGATGACTTTATGGTGTTGTTTTGTCATAATAGATCTAAACAGACCATTTTTGATAGTCCTATCAGCAACTTTTATCTTTAACTTATGTCCTTGAGCCATCTGCAGTCACCAACATCCAGTTTTGTCTATCACAAACTCACTTTTAAACCTCTGTCCGCTTTTGGTGGTTAAGCGGGTAGTCTATCAGAACTTTTAACTGCCGAAAAGAGGAACTTTCGGTGGCTAACAGACTGCTCCAGCTCCTGCTTAACCACCGAAATCCTTGTTTCACAAAATTTATTAGGTTTCGCTCAAAAATGCCTTTCTAGGCCTATTTACTCAGCCTTCTTCTTCTGAGGGCTTCGTGTTTGGAGTGTTTGCTAGGCCTTAGATCATTTCAGGAGGTTGGACACTGATGGTTGATTCAGCTAGGTTTGATAAGCCAAGGTGGCTGCTAGGGTTTTCTTTTGCTTCTTTCAACTGCATCCTTTGGATCCTCACCATCCTGAGTAACCTAGTATTGTCCTTCAGGTACCTGGTGTTCATCCTTTTCAAGAAAATGTATCTCTCTCTCTACTCCAAGTAGGCCTTGTGCAATACCTTGTTTCTCCTAGTCAATGTTTCATCGTTTCTCTTCATTTCTCTTTCCAAGACCTCCATTTCATAAACCTGCCTTAGTAGCTGATTGATCTTTTGACTTCTAGGTTTTCTAGAGGAATCCCTTTCAGCTGGCTCTTCTTGTTCCTGTGGTGTGGGGGATGGAAATGCTTTAGTAAATGGAAAAATTTGCAGAGCTATGGATACATCCTCTCCTTGTTCTTCCTTAGAATCTGAATAAGGTAAGTTTAAGACATTCTCCTGGTGTGCTTCTGCCCCCTGACCTTTCTCACCGAAATCCAAATTCCTTTTTCCCTTCTTGGTTTTGGAGGATGAGGGAGGTTGTTCAGTTGCTGCAGCTGGGGAAATGGCCCTCCTCCTTATTCTCCCACTCCTTGGAGTGCTGTATTTCTTAACATGAGACTTCCCTTTCTCCTCTGGCTGAAGGCCTATCTCAAAGCTATTCCAGAACAAAAGAAAGGGCCAAGCAATGTTTCTTTTCTTCAACAAATCCTAGACCAATAGTTGGATAAGACCATGGTACCACATCCTGCCAGCAATATTGGATGGTTGGTGATCCGTCAGACCTCAACTTGAGTGCATCAAAAGTTTGCTTAAAGAATGCATTTAATCAGTTTGCTTACTTCTTAACATGGCATTACAGACTTAAATGCTCAAAACCAGAAGTGAAATGTGAACTGTAATAAGACCCAGCTAGAACAGAAAGAGAACAGTAACTGTGATGGGAATGAGAAAAAAAACCGACTGAAAAACAGCGAGACTGATAAACAGATATAAAAAGAAACACAGAAACAGAGAGTCACAAGCAGAAGTTGATAACGGAGTTCACCCCCTTCACTGGGCTACATCTCCGGGTCCCTCTCCAATGGGTACCAATCCAATTCATCTCTTAAGAATGGTACAAAAATGGTTCTGGCTACAACTTCAGCAACTGCGAACAGAATGCTGGGAAAAAGTCTTTAAGACCTCTCTTCTGGAATTTACAATTAGCAAGAAAAAGCTAAAATATAACAGAGAATGTCGACTTCAAAAGAACAGGATCTGCGCACTACGCAGCAAAAGCTCTCTAAGCTTCTCATAACAGAGAAACAATGCTCTGCGCTCTGAACAATCTACCTCTCTTCACTCTGGCTACTCTTGTCCTCGTCCCTTGGCCAGCATCCTCTATTTAAGCATTTTTGCGAGAGGATGAGTAACGAACCACAGTTGCTATCTTCTTTATTATCGTTACAACCACATGCTAAACTGAATCATGCCAACCTGCCAAGTCACGGCCCAAGCGTTATGTTACCACGACATTCCAGATACTCGAAACGTTGCAACCAACTCTACGCACATGTGCCGACTCACAACACATTGTAATGACTTGCAACCAGGATATGCCACGTAACCGTTTGATGTCACCGCCAACTTCGCAGCATATAAAGGTCACGGCTTATAAATACTTCGCCATATACCCGATCCACTGTCGCAGCATACAAATGTCGCAGCATATGAGGAATTCCCCAAACCATGCGATGTTCAACTTGACGGTTCGCAAGCTGCACGGCCCATACATAACTGTGCACCATCTGCGCGGCATGCGATAAGCTGTGTGGCATGCGATAACTATGCAGCATGCGATAACTATGCTACGCCCCCTGCGATAACTGCGCGCCAAAATATAACTGCGCGGGATGCGCTATAATGTTAGCATATGAGTTAAAACCATAGATTAAAGAATGTTGTACCATATTGGATCAGTAAAAAATGAAGATGAATAATCCACTGGATCATTCCTCCCCAATGGAGAGATTTTTGGACCACCAAAAGCTTGAATCATTCGGCAAGCAAGTGAGGGTACAGCTCCCTCACTTTTCCAATCTCCATCCATCTTTCTTTGCTAGGATGCATGCCTTTCAGCCCCACTCGAAGGTACTCAGCATTCCCCCTTTGTGAAGTCCTTACATGTTTGTCAAGAATAACATCATCCTGCAACTCTTTCATGTATTTAGGTGCCAAATCATCAACTGAAGGAATCTGTATGTTTATTTCCTCATCCATGATCATAGGAGGCTCATACAGTTTAAGATTCTCAGCATTGATAACTAAATAAATTTGCATGTATGGAGGTAGATTCAAGTGAAAAGCATTAGTACCGATCTTTTCCAAGATCTCAAAAGGACCATATCTGATAGGCTTAAGCTTTTTACGTTCACCTTTCATTCTTTCTTTGGTGATATGTAACCAAACTCGGTCACCAACCTGAAATTGATGATCAATTCAATGCTTGTCATGCCTGGCCTTGTACTTCGCCTGGGTCTTCTCCAATTGTTCTTGAATTGCCTACTGCACTGCTTGAATTCTCTGAATGAACTTTAAAGCTTTATCCGCATCATGATGTCCATCCACTGCATCTTTGCCAAAAGAGAAGTCCATCGGTGTTTTTGGCAGATAACCAAAACAAGTTTCAAAAGGAGATCTTTTAATGGAAGAATGAACTGCATGATTGTAGGCATGCTGTATATACTGCAACTGCTCATCCCAAAGTTTAGGATGTTTACTACAATATCCTCTGAGCAGCTGAATCACCATCCTGTTTACTACCTCTATTTTCCCATCAGTCTGTGGATGAAAAGTTGTACTTTTCTTAAGTTTAGTATCCATAAGCTCCCATAAAGTTGACCAGAATTTTCCCAAGAACCAGGAATCTCGATCAGATATAATAGACATGGGCAGCCCAAAATGTACCCAAAGATTCTCAAAGAACATGTGAGTTGTTTGTTTAGCAGTGATCTGCTTGTTACATGGCATTAAGATACACATTTTTCTGAACCTATCCACAACAACATATAGGTAATCATGCCCTTTTCTAGACATAGGTAGCCCCCCTACAAAGTCCATAGAAATGCTTTCCCAAGGACGAGAAGAAACTGGAAGAGGAGTGTACAAACCCAATTTCCTATTACTAGGATTACTTGTTGCACACATAACACAACCCCTTATATACTTAGCTACAGTTTCTTGCATTTGAGGCCAATAACAATGATTCTGCAGTACAGACAATGTTTTACTTACACCAAAATGTCCTGCAATCAATGAACTATGTGCTTCTCAAATCACATGCACTCTTTCTTTCTCTGGAATACAGAGTTTACCAAGATGATACAAGAGTTGTTTATGCACATAATAGTTCTCTTCCTGTTTACCATGTATTAGTGATGCATATACTTCCTTAAAATCCTTATCTTCTGCATACTGTTCAATATAACTTTCGTGTGTTAATGAACTGTCTTGAAGAATGATTGAAGCATTTGTAGGTGGCCTTGATAACATGTCTGCTACCTTATTATGAATTCCATTTTTGTATTTAATCACAAGATGAAACTGTTGTAAGAACCCCATCCATCTTAAATGCCTACTTTGTTGTATTTTAGTTTGGGATTGTAAATATTGAAGTGGTTGATGATCAGTATGTATGACTGTCTCTTTTCCCATGATATAATGTTTCCACTTCTTCACACTTTGTACTAAATCATACAACTCTTTGTCATAGGTCGGATAGTTACTTACCACAGTAGAGAATGTCTCTGAATGGTAACAAACCGCCTTCCTTCCTTGCAACAAAACTGCTCCCATGGAAAACCCACTAGCATCGGTTTCGATCTCAAATGGCTGCTGCAAATTTGGCAATGTCAGAACTGGTGCTGTGCTAATCTTTTCCTTCAAAGTGTCGAAGGCTCTCTGATGCTTGCCTCCCCACTGGAAAATTTCTTTAACACTTGTTAATGCATGCAAAGGCGTAGCAATGGAGGAAAACCCAGAAATGAATTTCCTCCAATACTAAACCGCACCTAGAAAACTTCTGATTTTAGTAACAGTGTTAGGCCATGGCCAGTTTACAATAACAACAACCTTGGCTGGGTCCACTTGCAGGTGGCCTCCACCAATAATATGGCCTAGATATACTAAAGAATTTTTAGCAAATTCACATTTAGGCATCTTTACATAAAGCTTCTCCTTTCTCAGTACATCTAAAACTTTTTTCACATGTACTACATGCTCTTCCCAGGTTTTTCTAAACACAAGGATATCATCTAGATATACAATTACAAAATCATCAATGAATGAACAAAAGACATCATTCATGACCCGCATGAAAGTAGCAGGTGTGTTACAGATCCCAAAAGGCATCACAAGCCATTCATACAAACCCTGTTTCGTTTTAAAAGCTGTTTTCCAAGCATCATGCTCAGCGACATGAATTTGATGATACCCACTATGTAGATCCAATTTTGTAAAGTAAGTTTCATGTTTCAACTGATCAAGCAAATCATTAATACGGGGAAGAGCATACCTGTTCTTAATGGTGATTTTGTTAAGGGCCCTGTAGTCGATGCACATCCTCCACGACCCATACTTCTTTGGAACCAAGACTATAGGAGAGCCACAAGGAGAAGTGTTGGGCTGGATGACCCCCTTCTCAATCAACTCCTAAACCTGCTTCTTGATTTCCTCGTTCTGCATTACAGACATCCGGTACATGGCTATGTTCGGGAGTGGCACATCCTGCTACAAATGTACTATCATGCTGAATCTCTCTCTTCGGTGGTAACCCCTTCGGATCTTGAAACAAATCATCATAATCAGAAATGATGTCAATTAGTTCAGATTTATGCTTAGGGTCACATTCTTCAAAATATTTAGAGATTTCATCATTTTTCATCTTAACCATCATCAACACAAAATTCTTACTAGCATTTACCAACCTCTTCATTTGTCCTGCAGAGACTATTGCTAGATTGGTTTTTATCTTATGTGCTCGTACAATATATTCCATACCTTCTTTAAAAATATGATACTTATTCTACTCTCTATAAAAGACTGCTTTCCGGTCATACAAATATGGACTCCCAAGTACAATTCCACAAATGTCAAGTGGTACTACATCCAATTCTACCTCATCCCTAAACTTTTCAGTAATTACAAATTTTAATACACATTTCTTTGTAACTTGCAATCGTGTATCATTAGTAACCCAACCTAGAGGATAGGGATTTTCAAGAGGCATAGTAACTAAATGTAATTTCTTAACCACTTCTTCTGATATCATATTTACTTGTGAACCACTATCAAACAATGTATCAATCTTTGTGTGATTTGCAATGACACGAACATGAAATAGTGCACTTCTATCTCTATCATTTAGCTTAGAAGTAGATGGCAGATTTTTACTTGCACTAGAACTTGATGGTGCATCAATGGGAAGTGAGATACCTTTATCCTTACCCTGGATTCCAACAGTTGTAACCTTTGTTTCATCACCTGAGTCGGATCCTAAGTCCTGAATAACTACTGCAGTAGCTTTTGCTTTGTCGTTATCTTTGTTTCCTCTGTACTTCTTTGGCCTTAGCTCCGGATGAAGTTTCCAACACTTGGAGAAATCATGTCCCTTCTGACAATGCGAACATGTAGGATTTTCACCCTCTTTCTTAACAGTAGCCATCTTCTTTTTCCCCTTATCTTGACCTTTCGATTTGCTGTCAAAGGATTTCTTCACAAAAGTATCATTAGCATGCTTACCCCTGGCTTCTAAATGTGTGGCTTGAACACATACATCATCCAAGGTACTGGGGTTAAACATCAACAAGGTATGTCGCAGGTAAGAATGCATACCACCAATGTACTTAAGAAGAGTTTCATGGGTATCTAATGCAACATTCAATGCAATAGCCCTTTTTCTAAATTCATGAGTATATTCTTGAATGCTTTGTCCTTTAGCTTGTCTAAAAGTTTGCCAACGCATTATTAATTGTTGCATATGACCTAAAGGATAAAATTGCTTCCTTAATAGTTCAATGAATTCATTCCAAACTGAAATAATCTTACCATTCTTTCAAAGATCTTGCTGAATCTTGCTCTCCCACCAAGTAAGAGCCATTCCACTCATTCTCAAAGTGGCCAATTGAATTCTAGAAGGGTCATCAGTAATGCCCTGCACCATGCAATATACTTCAAGCTGCTTGATCCAATTGTCTAACTTTTCAGCATCTAACTCTCCATTATAAATTGGTAATTCAAATTTTACATCCAATTTGAAATAAGGTATATTCAAATGAGAAGTACAAGAAGAAGAAAAAGTCTTATTAGTGTCAGGAGGATCGCCATCACCTCCTACTCCTTTACCCTTTTCTTATGGCTTCACTTCTGCATCTCTGGATGAAGATCCTTTTTCTTTCTTCTTCCTTTCTGCTTGCTCATCGAGTAGAATTTCCATCATGGCTTTCATGCTCATAAAAGCCTCCAGAAACTCAGTTTCTGAAATAACAGGTTTTTCCCATTCAGCATGTCCTTCTTCTTCCCCTCTGGGAAAATACATGGTTCTTGAGAATGTTCTCCTGGAGCTGATCGTAGGATCTCCTTCAACTAATTCTCCTTCACCACGCTTTAACCTGAGCCTAGTAAGCATTCACAAACTTGTACAAATAGTCAACCAGCTCTGATACCATAATATGATCCGTCGGACCTCAACTTGAGTGCATCAAAAGTTTGTTTAAAGAATGCGTTTAATTAGTTTGCTTACTTCTTAACATGGCATTACAGACTTAAATGCTCAAAAACAGAAGTGAAATGCGAACTGTATTAAGACCCAGCTAGAACAGAAAGAGAACAGTAACTGCGACGGGAATGAGAAAAAAAAACCAACTGAAAAACAGCGAGACTAATAAACAGATATAAAAAGAAACACAGAAACAGAGAGTCACAAGCAGAAGTTTATAACGGAGTTCACCCCCTTCACTGGGCTAAGTCTTCGGGTCCCTCTCCAATGGGTACCGATCCAATTAATCTCTTAAGAATGGTACAAAAATGGTTCTAGCTACAACTTCAACAACTGCGAACAGAATGTTGGGAAAAATTCTTTAATACCTCTCTTCTGGGATTTACAATTAGCAAGAAAAAGCTAAAATATAACAGAGAATGTCGACTTCAAAAGAACAGCATCTGCGCACTATGCAACAAAATCTCTCTAAGCTTCTCATAACAGAGAAATGATGCTTTGCGATCTGAACAATCTACCTCTCTTCACTCTGGCTACTCTTGTCCTCGTCCCTTGGCCAGCATCCTCTATTTAAGCATTTCTATGAGGGGATGAGTAATGGACCATAGCTGCTATCTTCTTTATTATCATTACAACCATATGCTAAACTGAATCATGCCAACCTGCCAAGTCACGGCCCAAGAGTTATGTTACCACAACGTTCCAAATACCCGAAACATTGCGACCAACTCTAAGCACATGTGCCGACTCACAACACGTTGTAATGACTTGCAACCGGGCTATGCCACGTAACCGTTTGATGTCACCGCCAACTTCGCAGCATATAAAGGTCGCGGCATATAAAGACTTCGCCATATACCTGATCCACTGTCGCAGCATACAAATGTTGCAGCATATGAGGACTTCCCCGAACCATGCGATGTTCAACTTGACGGTTTGCAAGCTGCGCAGCCCATACATAACTGCGCACCATGCGATGATCTACGCGGCGTGCGATAAGCTGCGCGACATGCGATAACTGTGTTTTGCGCCAAACTATAACTGCACGGGCTGCACTATAATGTTAGCATATGAGTTAAAACCATAGATTAAAGAACCTTGTACCATATTGGATCAGTAAAAACTGAAGATGAATAATCCACCGGATCAGTTGGGCTTTCACTTGATGTGCCATCTTCCCTAGACTCTTATGTAAATAAAAGGGCAGATTAAGAGTATTCTTACCTATGAAGTGATTCATGAGTTTTAAATGATAGATCATTGCTCTATTGTATCTCCCTTCACAGGTCAAATAGACCACAATGGCTTTTAGGAGCTGCTTCTAGTTCTCTTCCAGCCATGATGATGGCACAACCTTCTTCCATTTTATTCCCCTATGCTCAGGCTTGAGATATGATCTGAATTCCACATTTTATGGTGGTCTTGAACCACTTCTCTCCTGTGCAAGGGAGCTCAGTCACCTCTGATATTAGTGATTCATCTATGAGGAATTCCTCCCTTCCTATGACTTCTTTTGAACCATAAAATGACAGGGAAAAATCTTCGGCCACCTGTTGATGAAAACCCTATATTTTTTCAATGTATTTGTAGCAACCTACCTCCTGGAACAATCTGCAAACCTTTGAATGGGCCTCTAAATAACTAACATCACCTAGCTCCTGTCTGAGAGCCGGTCCACTTTTCTTCATCCTGATGGGTATATCTCCTGTGTACCTGCAAAAACAGTCTTCCATACCTTCTATACAATGTGCTTTAGCAGGCTTCTCTCTCACAGTCATTTTTTTTGGTAAAAAAAAAATACCAATTTCAAATATGAAATACAACGGAGTCCCATGGCACTGATTATGAGGATTTTCTGTCATTTATGGAAGCTGAGGTCACCCAAATGATGATAGCAACTCGATCCCTGCGATATCTTTTTCCAGATAATCGTACCCCACCTCAGCCACAACATTCAGTGGTTATTTGATGACCCTTGGGACAGATGGAGGGAAACTGAAGGTTGGCAGTCATATCAGTTTTGGCTACTTGCATAATGACCCTTTTCACTCATTTGACATGCAGTCACATGGCTCCAGATATTTTCGGTCATTAGAGGAAATTTCAACTCAAAATGGGCCTCCTAAAATGAATTAATAAAATAATAGTTAAAATAATAAAATAATATTTATTAATTTTGGAGGAAGAAAAGAAAAAAACTACTTTTTTGTTTGTATTTTTTACATATCTCACCGTTTTTTTACTCAAATTTCGATCGGGAGAGCTCGTTGGATGTGGAATTTAATTCCGCATCCAACAAGCTCTCCCGATCGAAATTTGAGTAAAAACATGGGGAGATATGTCAAAAATAAAAACAAAAAAGGTAGTTTTTTTTATGATACCTATCCCCAAATTTATATTAAAAAAGTGTTTAAGACCTATACGGTATTTCAAATTTAAAGCAATTTCATTGGCTAACACATGATGACAAGGAATTTGAATAAAATTTAAAAGGCCCATTTTGAGTTGAAATTTCCTCTAATGGGGTAATCATGCTCTAAAATGATATTTTGTCTTGCTGATAGGGTTAGATGTGACAGTTCCCAACCGTTTCCCTATTTTGGCCTTTTGGGTGGTTTAAGATCCTCCATGATTTTGTCAGCTAACCACCGAAATGATGGATTTTGGCGGCTAACTAAACGTGATCTTTCTTTTTTAAACCACCGGAATCGTTACCTCGTCGCCGTGTTGAACCTCTCCTTTTAGTAGATATTGACCCTGTCAGAAACCTTTTTTAACTGCCGAACAAACAACCAAAAACCCGTCAGCGATGGAAACCTCTAAACACTAAGGATCAGAACTTTAAACCTGAACACCGCTGTAGTGTCGGCGATTCAAACCACTTACATCCCGATGGTTAATCATCGTAGGTCGAGAAGACTAACCACTAAAATATCAGAACCTCAAGCCACTAATGCGTTGGAACTTCAAACCACAAGACTCTTCATACTGTCGGCGACATAAAGGACAAGCCCTTGGAAACGTGGGCATCATAGAGGACTAAACCTCCGACAGCTGTCAAAAACATTTCTTTCGGTGACCAACACAAATGCCATATCTTTCACCTAAACTGTTGAAAAGGTTTTCCACCCAATTTTTATCTTCCGGATTTCGATGGTTAGTGTATATGTTGTGCCCCTTTCTAATATGCTGAAAATGACCCTTTTTGGTGGCTAATGAGATGTTTTGAGCCTCGCCTAAGCCACCGAAAGCTATAACTTGTGAAATTTTCATCCAAATTAAAAACAGAGGCTTTCAAACTGTCAGTGATCTTCATATCCTTCATTGCATGAGTTAAATTCTTTATACTATCAAAATAAATTATTTTGGGAGATAACAGGTTGTGTTTTTTGGAATGAACCAAGGGATTTTGTGTTTTTGCCATCCAACATTGCGGAGAATTAGTGCTGAATTGATCTGAAGCTTCATGATGTTCCCGTCGAGACTAAAATCACTAGTGTTTTTGACTTCCGATATGACTTTCTCTTCTGATGCACAGGGTAGATAGAAATGTTCCCAGCTGACATTGCGGATTCTTTCAGAGTTATATTCTCAATGGTGGGTTAAAATCTCTTTCCCGCCACGTTAGTTTTTTCACTCCTGGTCAAGTTTATAAAGTCGTAGAGCCCGTATGACTTGTCATTCTCACAGTGGAACTATACATTCATTTGCACGTAGCTGTCACTCTCCTCTACGCCCACGGAAGTCGTCGCCTATCCAGGTCGCCCGCCACATCGTTTCCATGTAGGATTCGCTTGTATATTTGTTTTTACGCCCAACATTTTGTTGTTTTTAACCATGTGTATTTGATAGGGTTAGGTTTCCATGCGAGGGTTAAGGGTTTATGATTTTTTCTTGTTTTCCTACGGTGAAATTTCCTTTTTGAGCAGAAGAAGGTAGTATATCCTGCAGTTCCCTTCTTTGTAGGAAGTTACAAATTTTCCAGGGTAAAAAATGCAGTAGAATTTTTTAAAGAGTTAGAGTATTTTCACTTCGATGAAATGAAATTTCATAGGACTGACTCTGAGGATAAATTTGCAAATTATTCCACAGCAACTCGAGTGCATTTCAAATATACAAATTTTTGGGATAAAGATGAAGAAACCTTTCGGAATGCTCAAAACATGACAACTTTGAGGAAAATATTCCAGCAGAAGATAGCTACTATGGGAGGAAAAGGTAAAGCAGTTGACAAACTCAAAAGGTAGGAAGAATATGCAACCAAGAAAAGGCAGGAAGAAGCTCATAGTTTAGCGCAAGAAGTAGACAACTAGTTGCGAGCTGAAGAACAAGAAAAGGAAAGGGCAGGTGAAGAGGCTGCAAATAATATAGAGGAAGAAAAGAAAGAAAGTGAAGGATTGAGATTAGAAGATGCAAATAAAGAAATAGGGCAAACAGAAAAGACAGTGGAAGGATCGAGGACAGGCTCAGTCTGATATTGACCTATTAGAGCCTATTTTTCCTTCTAGTAGTACAGTAGGAGAAGGTTCAGTGTCAATATCTGGGGTTGAGTTAATTCCTTCATTCCCACTGAAGGGGAGGAGGTGTCAAATTTTAACACTATCTTCTACGACAAGGAAAAAAAGAGGATTGTCAAAAGAACCGAGAAGAAAGTGGACACTGGGGGTAAGCCAGGAGTGATGGTGACTGATAAGATGGTGGTTCACGATACACATAAAGATCCACGATTAATAGCGAAGGCTAGGGTAGCTCTAAACCTATCCACTGAAGATAATGTGGATAGAATCATGACAGATCTAGAATAGTCTCAGAAAAGGGTTACACAGTTGAAAGAGACTTTGTTACGGAGAGAAATTCCTATAGCTTGGGGTACCGCGACAGACAGCTTGACTCCAGAAATCAATCCTTTCCAATATGCAATAGAAATTAAATATCTAACACTAAAGGATCAGACCTCGTACCTTATTCCGGATGGTTGAAGTCGATCCCCATTGAGCTTTCCAACTTTAGCTTGAATTGATAGATTACCTCCTCAACAACAAGTAAACAATACAAGCATACTATACATATTGGTGTTAGATCTATTCTAGCATATATAATCAACAATGTATAAGCATTTGAAAACATCCATGGATAAAATATTCATTCAAACATACATTATTGGATAGGAAAAGATATTTCTATTAATATAAAATCAGAGATTACAATGGATACAACCTCTATCAGCACGTCTGCGAATTGGAGAAACTGAATCCCCCACTTGGGTCTCGACCACCTCAATCCTCCATCTCTTGATAGCAAGCTCACAAGCAAAAGGCAAGCTCAGGAAGACCACAAAAGTGCTCCAAGGGACAAAGGGATGCAGACTTAGGCATAAATTCCACAAACAATGGACTATAGTTTCTTTGCTCTCAATTCTCTCATATGCCTTCAATGTACCATAGAGTTCCTTATATAGCTTTTCAAAGGGGTAATGAAAGGTCGAATCCGAGTGATCTCAAGGCATAGGGAAGGCCAGCATTCAAGTGAGTTAGATCCATGTCAAGGAAAACTCCAAAAAGATTTGGATTATGCACACATCCCGATGTACACAGTTTTAGGGGTCAAACCCATGTATACACATGATTAGGGGTTTAAAAGTCATGTGTACTAATTTTCACATGTTTTTAGGGATGGTCAAGGAAACATCAAAGGAAAAAAAATGGTCCAAGGGGTCCAAGGATTCTGCAGAGGGACAGGGGAAGGCCATACAAGTGTGATTCACCTGGAGTGGTAAAATCAACTATAACAGATGCCCCCTAATGTGTGAGGTCAGAGGGGTCATACGATGGCCGAAATACATTATAATTCCATCCCAGAAGTGGAGTGATGAAGAATCCCAAAGGGAAGACCAGCCACCCAATCAGCATAGTACAATGATACAACTCTGCACATAACTGCAAATACATATAGCGGTCCCGGATACTTAAGAGTACAATGGCCATGAATAGGCATGATACAAGATATCACATAAGTGGTCATCGCCACGTACAATATACATAGATCAAAATCTCCATGATGAAGATATACAAAGGATCATGATCTCCATAATGACTAAATATATATAATGGATCAAGATCTCCATAAGAGCTAGAAATGTATGACATATACTGGAATCAAGTCACGAAAGCTGAAATCTCATGAACACTAGCACAATCAACGAGGTAGTATATAAGAGATGCCACCAATATGGAAGGTCTTCTACACAAACCGCTACGAGTACATGTCCTACTATGTGAATAGAGGTGTCGAGGTCAAACATAGTAGTCCATTGTCTGATTACCGGTCATTGATGTATACCTTTAACAGACATGAGATCATCCACCGATAATGAAAATGGGAATCAAGGTACTAGAGTGAAAACTAACAAGTGTGAATAAATGTGTTGAGGTCGAACACTTGAGAGGAGCCATCGATCAGGGGACATTGATGTATTCCCAAAGACTGTCGATGGCGAGAGAACCTGCCACTGATGACTGCAAGTCTCAAGGAACTCAAAATGACTCTAGATTCCAATCCCAGAATAAATGATTTGAAGTCGATGGGATGAAATACACTGGAGGGAGGGAATTAAGGCATACCCCATCATCCAACACAAGATACTCAGCAAAGCTGTATAATGTGGAAGGACTTGATCATAAGGTGCACGAACCAGTAACTGTACCAGGAATGGCTGACATGTGAAGTCAAGATAACTGAGGAATGGCCGACTTAGGTTTCAACTTCCTTTGAACAAGAGAATAATGGTGAATGGTGACTGAATAAAGGCAGCATAGAATCGATATACAAATTGGGACATCTCTGTGACACAGGAGGCATTGACAAAGGCTCCATGGGCACTGGAAGCTTAACGAGTCAGCGGAGATAAACTTAGACAAATGAGTACGGCTCCTAAAGTCAAACTATAAAACAAACCAATGGATGTGATATACAGTGCTCTGTTCGAAGGCAACATGACTTGACAACTGTCAAAGATAACATCTTTCCTTGTCCAACTTTTTGGTTTTTTGATTTTTTTGGACTTTTTCAAATATTTAAAAAACTTGAAAAAGAATAAAACTGCTTTATAGTTACAAACTAGAAGGAGACGAGTGTCATAGGGGAAAACAAACTAGTTCCACGCAGTGGAACATACTGTTGTACAGGATAATACACCTAATAACCATAGGTCTGGGGTTACCAACATACTCAATTAACTTGCAGACAATTGACTTCTAGATTGCAGTAAAGGAAATAGGAAGATGAGAAAGACTTACTCGATTAACGAAGGTCGATCCTTTATAGTCCTCTTCTGTTCTGCTTCACTTCCAAAGTCTTCAAGGTTGCTCCTCTTTCACCTATCAAGAGCCAATCTTCCAGATACAAGATGATTCATATATATATAAGCAGGTTAGATAAATCATATATAAAATGAAAAAACATAAACATTTATCAAACCAAGATACATGAAACACATATGGAAGAAGGATTCTCTTTATTATAAATAATGGAAAGAGTTCAAGTTACAACCCAACGTCTGAGACAAGGACTCCTCTGTAGCCAAAGGATTGTAAGTTCCACTGCTCCAAAGACTTCTATATACAATCCACCAACATAACTTTGCTCTCCAAGTCTGTATATCCAACACCCTCCCCAAGGCCTGTATTTATATGGAGGAAATAAGGAAGTTTCGAAGGTTTAGGAGGTTGAGATAGTTAAGGTGATTAAGGGAAATGGCTTAACTAATCTCAAGCCAGCACGTGTTTTTATTTTTAAATGTCAAGGGACACATTCACGGGTATGGAGAAGGACAACCCATGAATACATCCATTCGCGACTTGCAACAACCGACACTCGCGAGTGATGCGCGAGTTGCATAAAGGGAGAGTCACGAATACAACTTAACATAGTAAAATGGCAAAGTAACCAGCTGGATGGAGAAGGAATGTATTATAAGAAGCTCATCTATAGTATCCTGGGCAAACCTCAATCCATAGATGTCCTTTTGTGTGCCAACATGAGGAATGTCAGCACTCGGACAGAGAGGTGCCATTTAGGCGGATAACAGATGCCCCCTAATGTGTGAGGACAGAGGGAAACGATGGCCAAAATACATTATAATAACAGCTTTGGAGAACTCAGAAATCCAATGGAGCAGAGAGAGTACCTAAAACAAATACATAGTAATGTCATATACAAAGTTAAATCTGAGGATGCTATGTTCAATTTACTGGAACACTAGCTCCTTTACAATATTTGAGTACATCATATAACAACATGTATATTACAAAGGTGGATCGAAGCCACAATATACAATAATGAGTCTTCAAATATCTAGAAGCTTTGTATAGGAATAGAATAGAATCTTGCATAACTTAGTCCATAGGTAAAGAACTAAGGTCTTCATAAAGGATCCCAAAGAACTAGTACAATCCAATCCATGTGAATAAGGGAAGCTGAAGTCGAACATGTAGAGGATTCAACAGTTTGTCAACCAATAGTTGATAATTGACAACTAAAGAAAAGGAATTCACCAATGATGAAAGTGAATCCTGAGGTACCATTGTCAAAACTCTAGGTCTTCGTCATCAGGAAGTGCTGAAACGGAACCATACTATGATAGGGGAGGCAATAAGTCCTCCAACGGATCACAAGAGTGACTAGGAACTGGGAAAAAGAAGGGAGACACAAAATAGAGAACATATATAACAATGATGGGATCAGGCTATAGATCAGACATTGGGAAGAGTCCTTGAACAGTGAGCACAGCACATAGATGACCCAAGGCAACGTACAACAGATAGATAGAACAACTAGACTTATCTGTCATGTAGGAGACATGATCAGATTCCCCAGGATAATGGACAAGAGGAGGAGTAAGAAACTCAAAGTGATAGATGAACACAAGTGTACACTAAAACATGGATATTGGAAAACAAAGAGTGCTATGTTCAAGGATGACATGCTGCCATTACTAAAAACAAGAGAAAACTTCTTCCTTACCTTCCCTGTTAAATTTTAACGAGTCCATGAAAGCCAACTCGGTTCCCTCTTCATTTTTTAACAAGCTTAAAGAGATGGTAAAATAATGCTTGATAGTATCCCCTCTTTCTTGTAAAGTTTAACGAGTCCAAGAAAGAAAACTCGAGACCATCTTCATTTTTGGCAAGCTCGAAGAAAAGAAAGAAGAATTCTTGATAAAACACTGATTCGTGGGTTTTACGAGCCCGAACTAGTACATGCTCGACGGTGTTTTCATAGTTTAGAGAGTCTGAAAACTCCAAAGAAGACTCCAGGGGGGTCCTTTTTCGTACAATTTAGTCTCCTGAGGCCAAAAAAGTATAAAACAAACCAAAGAAGAACTCTCTTAACTTTCGAAGAAGAAAAGGCACACCTTTTTTGTACTTAGTCAGGAAGGTCCGAAAAAGGTTAAATTACCACCTACCCAACGCTCCTTCAAAAGCAGCATATAGCCTGAGTTTTACGAGTGTGAAGGAAGGAAAGATCACTCGAAAAGATCCATTTGATTACTAAAAATGGGGCTTACAACAATAAACTTGATGCTTTGTTCTTTAGGGTTTAACGAGCATGACAAAGACATAAAGTACACTCGGAATCTTTTTCATGTTTTGGTCCAGAGCACGAAAAAGAGAAAACTAAGCTCATACCGGGGGTTCCTTTTCTGTAAGTTTAGTCCCTTAAGTCCGGAAAAGAGATAAACCTGTGCCTGAGAATACTCTTCTCAATTCAAAAGAAAAGAGAGGGATCCTTTCTCGTATTATTCCACATGGTCCGAGAAAGAGATAACTTACCACCAATGTGGATGCCCATTCACATATTCTTAACGAGCCTGAATGGACAAGTTTACTCGACAGTCAAGTCTATTTTGAGGAGTCAGACCTGGGCCTAAAGAAACTCAAAATATTTTCCGTGAAGTTTTAACAAGTCCGAAAAAGTCAACTCGCGACCTCCTTACTGTTTTTTAACAAGCTCAAAGGAGAGCAGAAAGAATGCTCTAAATGCGAGGGGACGAGTGTCATAGGCAGGCGAAACTAGTTCCAAGCGCAAGGAACAAACCTATGCATAATACAAGGAAAGTGAGCAAGATAAGGACACTCAGGGAACGTCTCCTCAAGGTAAAGGGTGTCAAGTTGCAAAGGCAAAATGATACAAGGCTTAGCGATGATGAGAATAAAGATGAGGGCTTATACAACGGGCTAAAAGCGTGGAAGCCGGCATCAGGCTCATAAGCGTGAGCAGGGCACATGCAAATGCAATTATAGCTTGAACAACAAGGTGAGGCTAGTAAACAGTTGTGAATCCAACTAAGAATCCTGTCTCCAAGAAACAACAACATCAGAATCATATTCAGAAGAAAAGATCCGATGCGGGTCACTTTGGCAGAAACGCATGTGACTTTGCTATCTTCTATAAAAGGGAAGGTCAAGGCAGAATCAATCGAAGAAGATTCTATAGCACCAAGGCTCAAGGGTTTATAATCAGTAAGATCAACCTCAGAAGGAGAGCAAAAATCAACAAGGGAAATAGAGTCTACAGGAACAAATGCAGCATCATGGGAGTTGAAAAATTCAAAAGAAAAATCAAACTCATCAGGATCACTGACTTGTTGTTCGAAGGGAGAGTCCAAAGACTCAACAAGACCAACATAAGAAGAAAGGGCATGCTTACTAGGCAAATCAGGGTTAGACTTAGTCACAACTGAACCAACATCCAAAAGAAGGTCAGACTGTATCAAAGACTCTAGGAAGACTTCATCCAAAGGAAGGAGATCATCCGAGATAGGACACATATCTAAACTTTCAAATGGATCGACAGAGTGGAGAGCATGCTCTACATTCTGTATAGGATGACTCACCCGATGAAAACAGAGGCTGCTTCTCAGTAGCAATTGAACACAAAGGACAAGAGGCCACATAGTTTACCTATGGCGGGTTAGTGTCTATAGAAACACTGGGAACCAATAAAGCAAAGACCTGGTCTCTAGTTGGGACAGGAGATGAATCAAGAAAATCCAACTGATCGATAGTGACAATTTCTTCTCCATGATTAAAGTACATCACACGAAAGAATGTTGACACCACAGCTTGCATGGCATAGACATAATCCCATCCAAGGAGCATATTAAAGTCCAAGGGGTCTTCTATCACCATGAAGTCAACTAAGATGGTCTTCCCACCCAAAGTAACAGGTGTTTGAGCAAGAATTCCCAAGGCTATACAAATTCTTCTATCAAACACCAGTAACTGACTAGCAGTCGACATAAGGCTGGGAGATCCCATACCTCGCCAAGCACGAGCAGACAAAATACTAACTGAGGCTCCTTCATCAACAATACAACGAGCAATCGTATAGGGTCCAACTTTGACCTTTATCTGGAAAGGTGCATGGGAAGGAAGGCGCGGCTCAACTAGGCTATCCCAATCAAAGGAAGCAATCCGAGAGCTTGGTGGGGGTTGATCCGAAGCAAGTTTAGTGCCCCCTTGTTCAGTAATTTTTGAACTGGCAGTGAAGAAAATGTGACTAGTAGACACTTCACTCTCCAAAAGAAGAGTGGGATTGATCGATACTGGGATCGATTCAACCGCTTTGTGAAAGTCACTCTCCAAAGGGAGAGTGGGATTGACCAAAGATGACAGTGGTTCAATCACATTAGGACCACTCTCTGAAAGAAGAGTGGGATCGACCAAATCTAAGATTTGTTCGACCACCTGATCAACCAAAGGTTGAGTAGGATGTTGAGAAACCATAGGGTGTTCAGGAGAACGAAATCCATGAGTCTGGGACCACACTCTTCGCACCTCTGGGATAGCAGGGCACTCATGAGTAAGATGATCTCCCTCACATAGCATACAAGGGAACTTAAGTTTGCACTTCGAACGACCAGTTTTCTCAACTGTGTCAACATGACTAATAGTGGATGACTGTTTGCTCTCAGCATGACCTGCAGAGGCTAAGAGTTTGCCCCCAGCATGAACTACATAGGCTGGGTGACTGGGTCCAACCTCACTAAGAGAGGCTGGGTGTTGAAAAGCTTTAGAATGTTCAAAAACGGGATGACCATGAATCCAAACTCTTCGCACCTCCGGGATAGAAGGGCATTTGTAAGTAAGGTGGTATCCCTCACAAAGCTTACAAGGAAACTTGGGCTTGTGTTTTGAACAGGTAGTCTTTTCAACAGTGTCAACATGACTCACAGTGGTTAACAGATTGTCTTCAGCATGAACCACAGAGGCTGAGAGACTGCCCCCAGCATCACTTGCAGAGGCTGAGAGACTGGATCCAACGTGGCCTGTAGAGGTTGGATGGGCACCACCAACATGAACAACAGAGGTTGAATGGTTAGGATCAATCTTCTTTGCAGAAGTTGAGTGTGTGCCCCCAGCATGAACAACAGAGGCTGGGTGGATGGATCCAACATGAACAATAGAGGTTGGATGGGGAGGTTTAACTTGAAAAATAGAGGTTGAATGGGTGCCCTTAGCATGAACAACAGAGGCTGAGTGACTGGATCCGACATGACCTGAAAAGGTTGGAAGGATCCTACCATCATGATCAATAGATGCTGGATGGTCAAGATCAACTTGACTTGCAGAGGTTGAGTGAGTAGATCCAACATGACCTGCAGAGGTTGGATGGGTGCCCCCAGCATGAACAACAGAGGTTGGGTGGTGAGGTTCAACTTGACTTGCAGAGGTTGAATGGGTGCCCCCTTTCTTATGTGCCTTCTTCCTATTTCTCCTTCTTGTACTCCTTTTAGACTGCCGGTTACTAGTATCAGTACTTTCACCGCATGAGGTAAAAGGAGGAGGAGAATTAACTACAGGTGAAGGGGAAGCAGTGTTTTGATGCCCTTGTTATAAGGAGCTTACTTGAGAAGCATTAGGATCATTCAGGACGGTTGGAGTGGAAAATAACCACACCAGTAGCCCTAAGGTGAACCCAGGAAGATTCAGGGTGGCCATCAAGGGAACACCAACATTCCCCGTGAGAGGAATAGTACAAGGAGTTCCCATCATGTGGATCTCTTGGTTGATGTTCGAAGGGGTGTTAGCCATAGTTTCAAACTAGGAGACAAAGTCTGAGGTTGACAGACAACCAAAATTACAAAGCACACACCTAAAGGCACACTAAGTACAGACAAACCACACAGCACTCACTAAAAAATTCCTAAAGCCAAACAGACAAACAGGGATAAGAGATACTATCCAGAAGAAAGCTGATAGACAATTACTTGGCATCCCTGTAGATGTTCTTAGGCACAAGCGGAGGAATCACCCACCGCCCTCCCACACTTTCTACCGGGGTTACCTTCCAAGCCCGTCCAAGGTCAACCAGAAATAACCTTCCAGTGTACCTGTGTATGAACCCCAGATGTCAAAGAGACTAAAGGCTACCTTAACTATATTGACAGTCTGGGGGGACAGTCGTCAGCCAAACTCATATGCATGGGTAGGGTAGCTGAGCCCGAAACTCTGTCTAGGACAGAATCCCCAGATGCGTAAAAGTCCCGAGTTACATTTCGACAAGGATTCGGAGGGTTATCTCCTATGTCCAAGCCTCCACGCGACCTAGTGCTTAACTCCCGTTTGAGAGGAGCTTCCCAGATACAGTCGATAAAGTGAAGGATTTACCTAGTGATTGGCCAACTACGTCTGATATTTAACACTTGTGGGGAGTTTAAACTCCCTATCCCATAAGTCTAGCCTAAGCTAGTTGGTGTATGACCATATAAAATAAAACTTACTAATCATTTTTAAATTATATCGTTTATTTTAAGGGCTGTTCTTAGTCAAAGGGTAAATGGCATGAAACTTATGTGGTGTTTTGACTCAAAAGTTGAAACAAAATGAATAAGCAAAGAGAACTGAAATGCAAAAAGAAAAAAACTATTCTCTTTATATTTCAAATAGAAACTTGAAAACTACAAAAGAACAAATTCTTTTTATATTTTTCAAAAACAATGATATGCCATGCAATCTAGACTAAAAACCTAATCTACATGCATATAAAGCAAACATGTGTTTTTGTCTTTTTCTTTTATAAATGCAAAAGAAAAATCAGCCTATCAACTAATGCAAGCAAGTACTGTAAGCAAAGCAAATAGACAACTACTCTATACCCCACAAACAAACCCTATGTTTCCCTAAAGTTAGATATCAACCTCTCTTGAAAGGAAATCTTACAAAGGTAAACAAGCCAACAACTTTGGAATGAAGAGACTGAGCAATAAGACTGACATAAACAAAGGTCAAGAAGTCCCAAGTATCAATCTAAACCTACAACAAAGGCTGCTCAGTACCTTGTCCAACAAGGTCAAGCCAAAGAAGGAGGTAGGGGGGACAAGCAGCAAAAACAAGTATAGGTTCTTTTTTAATTTTCTTTTATAAATGCAAAAGAAAAAATCACCTACAAAGAAAAGCATGTAGATAACAAGAGCAAAGCAAAAGGAACTCTGCTATACAACCACCAAACAAACTCTAGAGTGAACTAAAGTCAGCATAAATCCTACTTGGAAGGAAGGCTTGCATAAAAGACAAGTCAACTATTTTGGAATGGTGAAGTTAACCAACAAAAGAAGAAGGAAAACAACACCAACAAGCTTCTGAAATCAAACAAAGATCACTAACAAAGGCTGATCAGAAACATAAGCCAAATATCAAACCAAGCAAAGAAGGTGGGGAAAAGAGAAAAAACAAACCCTAATGCTTTAAAAAGGTTTTAAACTCTACCATGTACCTAAAATGCACTAGAGTTGAGCAAAATTGAATCAAATAAACTGTATAAAAGCAAAGAACTGAAACAAACAGGCTGACAAAACCAAAAGGCAACCAACAAAGGAAGGCTAGGAACCCTAGTTTGGGTGCAAACAATGACAAAAATCAATGTAGACTTACAAAGGCAAGTGACAACTAGCCACTGTCAGGAGACAAACTGGAAAAAATAGAGCCCAAGATCCTATTCACAGATCTGGACAAAGACACTTTAACCTACAACCCAAACAGGCCAAAATACTTTAGCATGAAAACAGTAAATAATCCAAGTAAAAAAGGCTCAAGGGCTTTCGACAAAGCACAAAGTGTGATCAACAAAGGCACACAGACAAGCCAAACAGCATTCATAAAGAAATTCCACACACCAACAGGGATTACAGAAAAAGGGAACAAGCAAACCTTAATTTACAAAATCCCTACTTCCAGGCAGATTCGCGACTGTATATAAGAGCAACCCGCGGATGATCCGTGACTGTCCAGTACAGCAACCCGCGAATGCAAACTTGTATTCGCAACTGTTCAGAATAAAAACTCACGAATGGGCATAAAAAATTTCTCAAAAGACAAGAAAAAACCCAAGACTCAAATAATGAGGCAAGTATGAACCATAATGTAAGATCACATACAGACTTCAAGCAAAGACCGGTCAGGGGTAACAGAAGCAACCTACAGCAGGCTAGGCGTCCCCAGCGGAGTCGCCAGTTCTGTTGTACAGGATAATACACCTAATAACCATAGATCTGGGGTTACCAACATACTCAATTAACTTGCAGACAATTGACTTCTAGATTGCAGTAAAGGAAATAGGAAGATGAGAAAGACTTACTCGATTAACGAAGGTCGATCCTTGCTAGTCCTCTTCCATTTTGCTTCACTTCCAAAGTATTCAAGGTTTCTCCTCTTTCACCTGTCAAGAGCCAATCTTCCAGATACAAGATGATTCATATATATATAAGCAGGTTAGATAAATCATATATAAAATGAAAAAACATAAACATTTATCAAACCAAGATACATGAAACACATATGGAAGAAGGATTCTCTTTATTATCAATAATGGAAAGAGTTCAAGTTACAACCCAATGTCTAAGACAAGGACTCCTCTGTAGCGAAAGGATTCTGAGTTCCACTGCTCCAAAGACTTTTGTATACAATCCACCAGCATAACTTTGCTCTCCAAGTCTGTATATCCAACACCCTCCCCAAGGCCTGTATTTATATGGAGGAAATAAGGAAGTTTCGAAGGTTGAGGAGGTTGAGACAGTTAAGGTGATTAAGGGAAATGGCTTAACTAATCTCAAGCCAGCGCATGTTTTTATTTTTAAATGTCAAGGGACACATTCACGGGTATGGAGAAGGAAAACCCGCGAATGATCCGCGAGTTACTATAAGAGCAACCCGTGAATACATCCATTCGCGACTTGCAAGAACTGACACTCGCGAGTGATGCGCGAGTTGCATAAAGGGAGAGTCGCGAATACAACTTAACATAGTAAAATGGCAAAGTAACCAACTGGATGGAGAAGGAATGTATTATAAGAAGCTCATCTATAGTATCCTGGGCAAACCTCAATCCATAGATGTCCTTTTGTGTGCCAACATGAGGAATGTCGGCACTCGGACGGAGAGATGCCATTTAGGCGGATAACACATACCTATGCTCAATGCAAGGACACATGTGTAGGATATCGACACTCAGGGGAAAATCCCCTCCTGGTAAAAAGGGAATCAAGCTACAAAGGATATATAAAACCGCTCTGCATGGCTAGACATGAGACAAGCTCAGGCTATATGTCTGAAACGCAATGTCATGGAAGCCAGCATAAAGCTCAATAAGGCAAGCAAAGCTCATGATAATGCAATTACAACTTGACATAAGGGAGTCCTGAGGGAAATAGGCCAGCAAAAGATCAAGAGGAGTATGAGGCTCTTGCGAAATGTCATGGCAATACTATACAATGGACTCCCACACCCTAAAGGACAAAACGTCAGCATGGGCACCGAAATGTAGATAAGGTGCTATCTAGTGTACCCATGTAAGGTCAAGCTCTACCACTCATACCATGCCACTTCTAAAATAGCAAGAACGTCCTGTGACATAATAGAGTGGGTTCGTACCTAAGCCTATGATGAAACGCTCATAAGGTCATGCAAAATGAAAACGGTGATGGAACCTAACCTATATGTCAGTTTAGACATGATACCTGAGATTGACATGAATGGGTCAATCCAACAGCTGAAACGGCACTCGAAAAGGTCTCCTACATCATGAATTAGGTCAAAAACAGTCCAAAATGATTAGAAATTGTTGAAACTATAGGAAAGGGGGTAAAAATTTTCAAAAATTTGAAAAATTTCTATAAATAGTAAACAATTAAAAATATTATAAAACATTTGAAATTTTTACCCAATTGAGCTCAGATTTTCAACAGCGAATTCCAGGAGATCCAGCCGACGGAATCCACTACCGTTTATTCCAGGTACTTACCCATACTCTTCTCTTCCATTTTGATGCAATTTTCATGAAATTCCATGGTCATTTGAGGTTTCTAGGCCAAACTAAAAAAGGTGCTATGGCCCACGTGGAAATCGAGGGTTTTTCCGCCTATAGGGCTGGATATACACAGAAAATGCCCTCATAGTCATGTACATACGCAGCTGTTTGGAAAATAGTCGCGTATGAGGCCGTGCATGAGGCTTTTTAAGTAATCTAATGGGAAAACTTGCAATTTTTTCTGTAGGATGGTCCTAGAATGGCGAGAGCGTGAACATGGTGAGGTAGAGGAGGCAGTAAGGTCTGATCTAATGGCTCAACAAGCTCTACATACATGTGGACTCTATAAGTTTTGGTGTCTTGGTGGCTTGAGGGCCAAACCAAGACTATTGCAGATGCTAGTGGATTACTGGGATCCAGACTCTGAGTCCTTCCATATAGATGGGATGTCCCTCACTATAGAGGTGGAGGACATATAGTTTATTACTGGACTTTCCCGACGGGGGAAGTAGTGAACCTTCGTTCTTGCGGTGGGCCCGGAGGTGGCTTGACTATCAATGAGTACATTGCGGTGTACTACTATCCAGACACAAAGAAGGTGGGGAGTCAGGTCCCAACCAACTCTATATAGGTGCTGGGCCTAAAGGCCATTCTATTGACATTGGGTAGAATAGCAGGCTTGGCGGCCTCTGATGTTCTATGCAATGGAGTGCATGAGACCCACGGTCTATGACTGGAACACTACACTACTGAGCAACATGAAACATCAGCTCAGAGAGTGTAAGGCAGGAAAAGTGCGGAACTTTGGGTTCAACAGCATATTGAGCACATTTTTCTTCGAGCGTGTTCCAGGATTGAGCCCCAGAGTTGACGATCCTCTTCACGGGGTTTGAGATCCAGCCCAATGGCGTTGGGAAGATGCGATGCGCAGACTGGGGGGAGGTAGGGTGTCCAACCCCTATCCAGCTGAGTTATTTCCATGGTGGGGATGATAGATAGTTGCCATCGATGACTACCCCTATGCGGGGATTGATTTTGGGGGGGACCCGGACATGCCGCTACCACCAGGATTGGCATATGGCGATATAGGTAACGAATCTCGACCCTCTCTTTAAATTTTTGATTTATTTAATTTTTTTGTGTTTTCTGATTATATGGAATCAAAAGACATATTTTTGTGTGACAATACATAATGACATCTACCATTTGTATGCAAATGTGGGACCACAGCGGCCTGAAGGCTTCCCTCGTCACAGACGGAGGGGAAGAGGAGATGATATCACTGGAGTGGATGCGGAACGGATGCTCCAGAGCATTCATACCAATTTTGTGAGGCTAACACACAGGTTTCCCATGGCGCAAGTCAAGGACTTTCCTAAGGCTATGCAGCGCCAGGTGGTGGGTGTACCACGAGCATGGGTGCAATTATTCCAACGGCTAGCTAGAGTTGTAGTGACCTTCCATGATCACAACCCCCCTCCTCCTCCACAGGCTTAGATACCTGGGAGTTTATACATTTTGTACTACCGTGTATTATATCTTGGTGACTCGAGAGCCCCATTTTTGTATCATGACACTATGTATTACCACATTTTGGATGTTATATAAAAAAAATTATGGTGATCGGTTTATTTATTTACATGTGTAAAAATTTGTGTTTGTGATGAATTTATTGTGTATGAAACAAATAACAATCTAACATGTAGTTAGCATATGAGTCAGCAACTTGATTATTAATTCTTGGAATATGTATGTATGTTATATTGTCAAATTGTCATTCTAATAATCTCACACGTAAGAATATTCTCAATAACGTCGGATCTCTAACATGGTACAAACCATTAAGCTGTGACACTACTAACTCCGAATCAAGACGTACCTCAAGAGAGAGAACGACATGTGAAATGGCATCCCGTAGAAGCTCAATAATGGCACTATATTCAGCAACATTGTTTGTAGATGGCTACAAACATACGCCTCCTGAAGACAGTACTTGACCCATAGGAGTATAAATCACCCAAGCAGCAGAGGCTGAGTGTTGAGTGTGACAGCTTGCAAAATCCATGAATCCTATGTAGGTGGAAGATTCCATTGACATCTACCAAAATAAATGGAAACTAATCACAAACCCGATCACGATAAGAAAAAGAACTAACTATGCAAAACTGTATAATAATATACAATAACCAACCTTGGTTGAGAATCATGCATAGTACTTCTTGAGATAGAGCCCATTTCTAGGCTCCACCAAGGCCGTTCCCTCATAATCCACTAACTCATAAGCGCCCTTCTCTAACACAAATTTGATGATGTAAGGACCATGCCACATGGGGTTAAAATTTCTTTCCCCCAAGGGTTCTTTTGATTGATCCCACAAAAGGACCAAGTCTCCCTCACTAAACCTACTTGGACAGACAAACTTATCATACTGTACCTTTACGCAACGTTTATTTACTTCTAGAGCCACCAAGGCATCTCGATGATGCTCATCAAGTTGCTCAAGGTGGACCAAACGCTCCTCCAATGGTGAAGTGTCTAGTAAGAGTTCTATGGCTAGCTTCAAAGAAGAAATATCGCATTCAACCGGCAATATTGACTCCACTCCATGTACAAGTTGATATGGAGAAAAACCCGTGGCAATCTTAACAACGTTTCTATATGCCCACAAAGCAAGATATAACATGATGTGCCAATTATTCTTTCTCTGTGTGATGGCTCATTGGAGAATGGATTTGAGTGATTTATTCACTGCTTCTACTTGTCCATTCGCTTGAGGGTAGTAAGAGGAGGAATTCTCTTGCTTGTACCCTAACTTTGATGCCAACTCTTCCATCATATGATTCTGAAAGTGCGAGCCATGGTCAGTGACAAGATCTTTCGAAATTCCGAACCGAGTAATAATCTGGTTGAAGATGAATTGCGCAGCTGTCTCACCATCGGATTTAACTGTAGGCATAGCCTCATCCCATTTCGTGAAGTAATCAACAGCCACTATGATATGATGATTCCCCCCAGCTGAAGCTGGGTTGCAATCCATAAAATCAAGCCCCCACTTAGTGAAGGGACCGTCGTTGGTGATGGGATGTAATGGGGTAGGTTTCGAGCGCATATTACATGCAAACACCTGGCAAGGCTGGCACCTCTTGACTGCATCTACATAATCCTTAAAGATCGACGGCCAAAGATAACCCACTCTTAATATTTTTTGGGCTGTAGAAATCCCAGATAAATGACCACCACACGCCCCTCCATGGCAATCATTAAGCACTTCCTCAGCCTCTTCACTGGAGTTAAACAACGTCATAAAATGGAATCTACCCCACGGTAGTACAAAGTGTTATCCACTATGAGGTAATTCTTAGACAAGTGATGTAATTGTCGTCGTTCATCCCGTGAGAGGTGAGTAGGGACCTTCAATGTTTGTAAATATATAATGATATCCTCATACCATGGGTCTAAATTTGAGATTAAGAAGATGTGTTCATCGACAAACGCATCTTCACAAACCAACTCTTCAGCCTCGCTTGGGAAATCCGATATAAGCCTTGCAAAAATTAACGACTTCTTCAATTTTGCCGAAACAAATTCGAGATCGAATTCTTACAGGATGACAATCCATTTATTTTATTTTCCCCCAATCATCCTTAGAGTGAGGATGAATTGAAATGGATTGACATGGGCTATAACCAAGTTCTGGCGAAGGATAATATAATGTATCAACCATTGAACCGCATGTATGGTAGCTAAAGCAAGCTTCTCAACATGAGAATAATGAATCTCTGCGTCCATAAGGTTCCGACTCAGATAGTATATGACATGCTCTTGGAGCTCCTCATCCTCTTGAACCAAAACCATACCAATCGTCTCCATGGACGTGGCCACATAAAGTAGAAAATCACGGCTATAGTCTAGGGGACTAATCACCGGGGCCGATCCTAAGGCTCGCTTGAGCACATAAAAGGACTCCTGGGCTCAATCATCCCAACAAAAGGTGGTGTCCTTCTTCAAAAGATGCATGAAGCCTCTAGTCAAATTGGAAAAAATGACCACAAATCTCTGTAAGAAGTTTGCCATGCCTTGCAAACATTGAAGATGACGAATATTCTTCGGGGGAGACAATTGAAGTATTTCCTCAACATTCAAAGGGTCGACTCTTATACCCTCTTTAGAAATGATGAATCCTAACAACTGACCTGACTTCACACAAAAGATGCAGTTATGAGGATTTAACCTAACCAAATAATGGCGGCATCTTTCGAATTCCAATCTCAAGTGATAGGAATGACGCATTCTCATATGAGAATGAGCAACAAGGTCATCCAAAAATACTTCGATAATTAACTTGAGATCATGGAAGATCAAGGTCATTTCCCGCTGAAAAGTAGCTCTGGCGTTCTTAAGGCCAAAAGTCATTTTTCGATATGCAAAAGTTCCCCAAGGACAAATAAATGCAGTCTTATGTTGGTCCTCAGGTTTAATTTGTATATGATTATATCTGGAAAAGCTACCCATGAAGGAAAAAACCTCACTACCCGCACACTCATCCAAAATCTGATCAATAAATGGTGTGGGGAAATTGTCTTTAGGAGAGGCACGATTTAAATCACGGAAATCGGTACATATGCGGATCGCTACCTGCTTCTTATGCACCGGAATGAGGTTTGAAACCCACTCCATCAAGGGAACGGGATAGATAAAATCGGCTTTCAATAGTTTCTCTATCTCTGCCTTAATCGCGGGTGCTTTCCTAGGATTCACCGCATGCAAGCGTTGTCGAACAGGCTTAGCTTTGGGATAAGTCTTAATCTCATGTTTGACAATACGAGGGTCAATACCTGGCATTTCATCGTAAGACCAAGCAAAGATATCATGAAATTCTTTAAATATCTTGGTGTATTCTTGAATCTCAGCATGGGAACATTCTTCCCCAATATAGACATTCTCTATCCTACCAAGATCATGAGAGATATTGATAGGAATCATTGAAGATATGTTTGCCATGTTTCCATCAGCCATCAGACCAGGAGAGCTTAATGGAACCATAGGACTACCAACTCTCTCACTAAGAACCGCCCTAAATTCCTCATGCTCCAAGCAGTCAAGCTTGGGAAGAAAATAAGATCTATGATGGAGTTCCTCCCATGGTGGCTCAACTCCCGACATAGCCTCAATAATCACTTCATTTGAAGGGAAAATAGTATCAAGGAAGTCATGCACATGAGAATACTGCACTGCCCATGCCGGCAGCACATAAGGGTCCTCCTCCTCCATCTGCGAAGAGGAAGGACTGCGCTCTACAACACACTCGAGATTAACTTGATAAGCTATCATAGTTGCAGGCAACAGCACGTTCATCATGATGGGCTCACTCGGAGTACTCGGTGTAGGAAGAATCCAAGGATCTTCCATATGACTCATGCAAAATGACACCGATCTCATAGATTTCGAAGCCTCACTGGAACTAGACCCTATCATAAGGATCGGTGCAGGACAACTAAAGATTCCCATGAGGGATAGATACATGCCTACACCCACGCTCCCATTTTCCAGTTGAGAGTGTTCAACGAGCAAGATCGAAGCTCTCGAAGATGTGGTAACAGACGGATTCTTGAATGATGTTTGATCAATCATGACTATCTTCCCATTAAATGGAAAGCACACAACGTGAAATAGGGAAGAAGCAATAGCTTGCATACTGTACATTCAATTCCTACCTAGCAAGATATTATAGTCAAGGGGCGCATCTACCACCTCGACCTCTATCGCAACGGTCTTCCCTCCCAAACAGACCTTAAGGGAAGGAAGGATAACGTGTGGCCTAAAAGATCTCCCATCGAACGCAGTTAACATGGTCGCTGATTTAGACATCTCAGGGGAATATAAACCCTTCCAACACGATAAAGACATCACAGAAGCGACAAAGCCTTCGTCAATCACAGTGCGCTTGACAGTCATGTTAGGACATTCTACGTGAATCAAAAGAGACACATAGTAAGGCAAGTGAGGCTGAAGTCTTGCAGTTTCAAATTTAATCATGGAGGAAGAATCATCATCATTCACACCAAGGGTAGAAATCAAAGCCTTCCTTTGTGAAGGAAAACTCTGAAGCACTTCCAATGCAGACATCGCACAAGGAGTGTGGCCCAAATCCTCGACAACTAAATAGTTCTGGGCGGCTCAGGCATTAGGATTGTGCCCCGAACGCTTAAGGAATTCCTTAGGAATGTGAGGTGCAGCTTCAGGTTTATCCACAGGTTTCTCAATATGCAAAGGAGACCCTGGCGGATAAGGTTCCTTTCCTAGGCTGGGTTGTGACGAACCATAGTCCTTCGCATAGGTCACAACTTTCGCAGCATGTACCATGTTAATGCAACCACGACCACTACCCTCCGGCGGGTCTTGATCACCACTAGACTGATCATGGGTCCTCAAGTTCATATTTTGATTGTGAGGTAAAGGGTTAGTTAGCACAGCTGGGCCCTGTGCCGAGAATCTTGAGGCTTCATCGATACGAGGGCACAAGTAAGTGAGGTGATCGTCCTTACACAACTTGCAAGGGAATTTAACCTTACATTTAGCTTGCTTGTCCCCCCCAGCATTACGGGAGTTCTTGTCATTATTATTAGCATTCTCATTCCTATTCCCACCCTTATGATTATTCTTACCCTTATTTTTATTCCGTCTGGGCTGCTGGTTACCCTTCTGGTCCGACGATTGCACCTGGTTTTCTTACTCCTATAGACAAGGATGGTATTACACCCTGTTTTACCAATACCAATTGGAAGGAGGCTACAAACCCCTCATTTATCAGCTACGACTGAAAGGATGCTACAACAACCTATTTACCAATGCCAATTGGAAGGAGGATACAACCCCCTTGTTTATCAGCTTTGACTAAAAGGATGCTACAACACCATATTTACCAATGCCAATTGGAAGGAGGATACAACCCCCTGGTTTATTAGCTACAACTGAAAGGAGGAAACAACCCCCTGCAGGCTTGTTTCATGCCCTAGCGCCACCCTGCCACTCTAATATGTTTCTCATGACTTGTCTCCCACTGAATTATGTCACACCCATTGGTCTCTGATTCTGATCATGCAATTCAAACTACAGAGACATATTCCTTCTTACTCAGGCCGATGCTTAAATACTTCTCATCGTTTAAGCTTCTTTCAACATTTGCATATCTTCAAACTGAACAAACACACCTTTCACTATTGTGCCATTTTGGATCTCAAGATCATAGCTTTCAAAACGTCCTTTCACATTATTACATTGATCCTACAACTCAGATATCATTTATGTAGCTTGGAAACCATTTCCGCACCTCTATCCAACGTTTGCAGGTGCTTCCGCACTACCAAACTTCTTTCCGCAGGATCAAATTCCTGATCCAATCAGAGTCGTTGATTTTATCTATAATTCAATCTAAACCATCGATCTAACCATCAATTTTTGCCTTAAAATCGCATTTCTGCACCAAGATTTTGTTTCAATGATTTCCCACTATTGATCTTCATCGGGCGTTTTCCAGACCGTCGATCTCCAGATTGTGGGATGCGGGATGTTGACTGTCTGCTTTTTCCTTTTTGCAAACTCCTTTCCATAAGCTTCTTTCTGCGAGCCTTTTTCCACACTGTTGATCTGTTTTAGTGAAACTAATGTCAATCATCCGAACTCTCCAGATTGTGGGATGCAAAATAACACTTTCCTATTTTGGACTTCCGCAACTTTGTTTCCACATTTTCCTGGACCTTTGATTTCCTTGCAGATTTACCCCTGACCGTCCATCTTGATCTTTTTCAGAACTTTGAATTTTTCGCCTAACTTATGTAAACTTGATCTTCACTGTCAAACCTAGTGTGGGTCACTCCCTGACCATCCATTCTAGAAATATTGCAGATCTACATTATGTCTTTGTGTATTATACAAAAACTGATCCTCATCCATTGGATCTCATGCAGGTAAATATGCCACCTCATCATCGTGCCATGTCATCACTACCTTCATCTATGCCACCTCGTCATCGTGCCATTTTGTCTTTACTTTGACTTATGCTGCATTAACTTTTCCATGGTATCTTTTGCTTATCCTTTGTACTTCATAAGCAACTTTGCCATCACTCCCTTAGTCTTTAATAATCATTAGGACACCATCATATTCCATGTCATCATGTGTGTCATTCCACATCCTCAACTATTCCATGCGATGCCATCATATGTGTCATGCCACATCCTCAACTATTCCATGCCATGCCATCACTACTTTAGTCTTTCACTGAGTTTGTCCTTCCATCATATCCACTGGTTATTCCTTTGTCATTTGTGAACACCTTTGACATCAATGACAACTATAACCCAAATTTGTGAACAACATTATGCTACATGCTTTATATGTGTACAATTTTGAAGTATTTAGAATGTAGAATTACATTTAGGTTTACCTGTTTCCTCGAGGCTCCATTCATCTGATCAACAGTTGGGGTCTTTCCCCAATCATCAACTTGCAAAAAAAGTAGACAACATTATCATAATGAACGCAAACATAAAAACAAAAAAACACATAACAAAATAAACATTATGCTACATGATATACATATGTACAAATTTAAAGTATTTAAAATGTAGAATTACATTCATGTTAACCTGTTTCCCCAATTCTGCGGTCGTTTGATCAATTATCAGTTGGCTTCCCTGATCAACACTCTGCATGGAAAATAACTAATATTATATAAATGAACCGAATACACTATTGAAAATACATAACAACAGATCTGTTTGTCCATCCTAAATTTTTACAATGGCAATATTGATGTATACCTGCTGCCTTGAGGCAGGTCTACTAGAATCTAATGTGAGGGAGGTGCCCTTGAAAGAACCTTGCATCAAAACATACTAAAAATTACCTAACGAAACCAAAATACTCACTAAAATAATTTTAAAACATAACATTTTGATGTATAGATGTTGCCTTGTGGATCGTGTACTCTTACCACCTTCTGCTGGGGTGATGTGCCCCCTATCACCTCCCCACGAATTCAACATAGGAAATTTAATAAAAAATTATAATTATATGCTAACGAAAAAATCCTAAAGATTTTAAAATAATTAATAAAAGGTTGGGTAATTTGTTGGATGTACCACATCCATACTAACTGTGTTTGTATCTACACGATTCAAATTGTAATTAATAAGCAGTTCTTCCCCGATAGCTATTTATTTAATGGCACATATAAAGACACAGTTTCTTTCATGTGCCTCGAATATGTAGTTGGTTTGCTTAAGTGTAGATCATGGTTGTATACTGTTTATAAACCCCTCAATATTCCCATTTATTTTTGGCCTTCCGTCAATGTACAACGTTGCTCCTTTATTTTTCTCTTTATCTTTCAGTTGTAAATAATTTACTGACAACCCATATCTACGCATACTTCCTATATATTGGACCAGGAACATCCAATCATTGTAGTTGTAAGAGGGCCCAACATACTCCATCAACTCTATACATATTCTGTATCCAACCTTTATGCCATCCATGCAAAACAACCCCAATCCATGTAATGACGATGGTGCAATTCTCTATATCCTCTCATTCACATGAAAATCAGTGTTGACTTGACGAAGATCCCTAGGTACCCTTTGTTTCACTCGATGTTTGTACCTTAAGGGAACCTTGATGTCTCCTATTGTCTCATCATCATAGGAACATGACCCCCCTCTTCTGAGAAAAAATTCCATGCATTTATTGAATTTTCTTCTAATCTTATGACATCAAATTGATCTAGACCTTGTAAACCTACTGGATGTCTCAATTTCATCTAGCCTTCCCAAACTCCCCTCGCTGGAGGAATACAGGTCTAACAAATACTTGTTTGGTTCTACCTCCACCATGGCTGGAAAAACAATTGGAAAATAATAGAAAAAATACCAGCAAAAAACTTGGAAAGACTTACATGCATGACATAATGGTGATATAATTATCCTGAATAATATCAATAATTCCCTAGTATATCCTTTCATCACATAGTCCTTTAACACAATATAGATATCAAGTCATTCCATAGCAAATGCTTCAACCAATTTATCTCAAAATACAAACTATGTTTTTTACAATATTCTTAGGTGTGCCTATTTTAATTTAGTTTGTGTCCTCACCCAAAAATATTAAAGACCCAGTTTATGAATCTCAATATATCTAATAAAATCATTTGCAAATATGTTGTAACTTTTTTTCAGAAGAAAAAGAGGTGTTCCTTGATATTCAATAGTCCTGACAATAAGTCAGTCCAGTAACGAGTGGAGATCATAAGTATCAAAAAATTTCCAAGAGGGGGAAGGAACCCACAATCCAAAGATGACTAAAAATAAATACCACACAGAGAACATAAGGAGCCCAAACAGCTTATCCAAGGAGGCATCGAGGGTGGAGAAAACACACCCCTGAGGGGATGAAAACAAACTCCATATCCTCGTCTAAAACAAGAAAGATGCTGATGTATCCCATAGTAGAAAGAACCAAAAAATACTATGCCACATAAATAAAAAAGCTCTTAAATTAACGGTATCATGCCTTCCTCAATGATATCTCCTTATAAAAGTTACGAGAAGGAGAGGAGTGCTTCCTTGGATAAACAATGTGCACTCATATTGTGCTCCTTGTAGACATGGATAAAGTCATATAACAAACGAATTGAAGATTTCGGTAGTATAGCATATATGTCGGATATCCAACGAAATGCATTACTTTATCCAACCTCTATATATGAGTTCACATTTTGAGAGCTTCTATCACTACACCGACATGATCACACAACTTCTAGGTCACTTCTCCACTCTACATTGACCTGATTATTCATTTTCTTGGCCACTCCTCTCTCCTCACTCTACACCCATAGGATTACATATAACTTAGATAAACTTCCAACTCATCACAACAAACTCATAAGATGGAAAGGAAAGGTCACACCAGTCCATGTTTTTTCAATCCCTATATGGGTGGTCTTTACAAAAGGACTTCCAACTCATCACAACAAACTCATAAGATGGAAAGGAAAGGTCACACCAGTCCATGTTTTTTCAATCCCTATATGGGTGGTCTTTACAAAAGGATTATGTAAATGCAACCCATGCTTGGAGAGCACAACCCTTAAGGAGCCTTGTCTCAACATGTTTACACCTTGGAAAGAGAGAACTTCAAGAGGAGACCATATCTTGACAATAGATTAGGTTGCTTGTGGATTTAGTCCACTTTACTATTGTTGGCCTCCCTCACCTATTTTATATGAAGGGAGGAGACAGTCTTTAGTCGTATTATTCAGGTAGAATCAAGTGAGAGTTGATTGGATCAATTGTATCTTGAAGAAAAACTTTCCTTGAATCTTTATACTTGTCTTTATGCAAGGAAGGAAGGTGTTAGGGTTTGTGAAAGACAAAACCTAGAAGATACTTGAAAGGTTGGGGTTTTGTAAAGATAAAACCTAGAGGATACTTGAACTACTATGGTTTGAGTCCATGTGAGAAGGACCTAGGGTTTGTGGCAAAGAAACCCTAGAGGAGTCTTGGAACACTTTGCTTGGAGATTTTGTGTGATGCAAGCTTGTTGAAAGAATGGACTTGTTGGTGTTGGTGCTAACTTGTTTTAAGGATTTTGGTGTGGCTAGATAGCTTGGTGGGATACATTGCTAGGCCTTTCTATTTCTCTCTAGTGTTTTCTATTGATGGTAGACACTCTATCTAGGGTTTGGATGCATTGGAGACTCTTAGCATGTGAATAAGCTTGAAGGACTATTTTGTACCAACTTGTGATAAGTTGTTGGTATGTACTTGTAACTTCATTTTTATGTATATGTCAAGTGTACATTCTTGTTCAAACTGTATACTTGAAGAGTTGGTTTTCAAAGTATATTATCATGGTGAATGAGTAGTTTCTAGGGTTGTTTGGTATGCTGATTTATCATAAACACTTACCTAATTTTCTTGAGTGATTTGACAAGTATATAGAAGCTAAGAGAGCAGATTTGTGGTTGTAACAATTCTGTTGTTAATAAGTAAATTTCATATCTATAATATGTTGGGACTTGAGCCCTAAGGAGAGTGTCTTTAGTTCTAATATTCATTTAGAATCATGTGACAGTTTATTGGATGAATTGTAACTTGAAGAAAACCTTGCATGGAGTCTTTATACTTCTCTTTATGAAAGGAAGGAAGGTGCTAGGGTTTGTGAAAGACAAAACCTAGAAGATACTTGAAGGGTTAGGGTTTTTAAAAGACAAAAACTAGATCCAGATAATTGAAGTGATAGGGTTTGATTCCATATAGGAAGTACCTAGGGTTTTGATAGTGGTTCCAACCTCATCAAACATCACATGAAGATTAGGAATTCAGTAGACAACACTTTTTATGAATGCAGGATTGGCAGGATTGTATCTTTTTCCTTGGATTCTATCATGTATGAGAATATGGGAATGTCATTGAATCAAAAGCACCAAGCCCTCCATGTAATCTGATTTCAATGGTGTTGATTGTTGAACTACTCGTTCATAGTCTAATAAAAACTGTATCTTTCACTTGAGTGAAAATCCCTGATTAGGCATGTTAAGCTTTTTCTACAATATTTTTAAGGCTTGGCCATAACAGGTCTGCAATTTACACTTACAGCAAATGTACAAAGCTCAAAAATATACTACAACAATTCCATTATATATGTGCCTCGAATTATAACATTCAAGTTGAATATATCCAACAGAGACAATATTCCATTGAATAATCAATCCATACATTGCACAATTTAGACCTGATATTATCAATTCTTAAGAGAACAAACAGATCACTCTTCACAGCCATCCTATGATGGCTAATAAACACTATATTAGTAGAAGTATTTTTCAGGTAGGAAAAGAAAAAAATAGTACATGGAAACAACCTTACAATGCAAAATGATAGACTTGAATATCCCAAAATCTAGCTCCAAATCTACAAATATATCTTCAGCATTCAACCCAATGGTCTAGGAAATTTCTCCATAATGGAAGAAACACATTGCAAATGAGGATATGCTATTCATTTGTAGGTTTCCATCCAACTACCACCAAAACAAAGATTAATAAAATGAGGTCAAAACCTTAGGATGTTAGCCACATACTGTACCGAATACTAGGTCTCTAAGAGTGTCATCATCTCTGAAAATAAATCTTTATTTTTAGGCCTTGGGTTTAACCAGCCTTGACTAAGGCCTAAAACATGTTTAGAATTCCATAAAAATAGAACCCCATGTTTATCTCTCCAATCGGTATCTTTGTCATCATCTCTGAAAATAAAACTTTATTTTTAGTCCTTGGGTTTAAACATCATTGAGAAAGGCCAAAAACATGTTAGAATTCCATAAAAATGGAACCTTGTGTTCATATCTCCAATCGATATCTTAGACAGATGAAAATTTTAAAATAAAAAATTTCCAAGACTGAATTTGAAAATTTGAAAGTACCCATTTCTAAGACTGAATTCCATAATAACACAATATGTCTTGTCCCCTCGAAACATTGATTTTTTAATACTCCCCAAAACTCATACATGACAACTCTAGAATAAGGTAGGGTTGAAACAAAGGCTTGCAAATATTCTAATAGAGGGTAAGAATTATGCCTTGCTCTTTCCTACTGAAAAATTGACACTACTAATACAGAAAATGATGAGCTTGCTATCGAGTTTCCGTCACATTGTGGCCTTTATGGATTCTAGTTTGATTTCCTAAACCATAGTGGAACAAATTCTACACTAAGAGAATTCTCAATTCTTACAAAGACAAAAATTCACTTTAAACTATTGAAATAACTATTTTGATTCCAAACGGAGAAGGTAGGGGATCAAGGTAGCTTCCAAATCCTATGATGACAAACCCAAGATCGTATATGCTCAACACATGCATGAATTCCATTTAAATTAAAACATGAGAAAACCATGAGCTTAGTTTTATAATTACAAACATAAATGGAAAATATAAATATGGAACACTTATCTTTTGAACAATATGGTCCAAGGAAATGTATACGTCACCCCTCATAGCTGCATTAGTTTGACTACAAAGTATTAGCCTCCCTAATGAAACTTATATCGATGGAGATCCCTTAATATTTGCATGATTAGATATGCCTACTATACCACATACTCCTAATATTATGTAGTCCATCCTATTAGGTTGTTTTACCTTACTAGCAAACCTAGTACTTCCCCTCCTTCCTTCCTCAATAACAAACATATCAATAGGAAGGACACGTTGGGACTTGCATTTGGAAACCTAGTTATTGCAAATATGTTGATGTGTGGAATCCCAGGGATTATGTAGTTACTAAAAAAAATTCTAGAAATATTTGTTTGTAAAAAGTAGTTTTTGTCATATATATGACAAAAAAACAATATATGTTACCATTATTCAATATACCCCCCCTTGAATAAAATTAGATTTATGGTTATCAAGGAAATCACTCAGTTGATCTATGGCTGTGGTTTTATTGACAATTCACAATAGAGAAGGAGACGGTAACTATTAAGTGTAAAGATAATCGTTTCAATTAACAACTAGCCTCCCCAAAACCCGTGCAAGCCTACAACTGGATGGGACAACCGATTTAAGATGAAAAAAAATTCAAATCTAATTTGAAGGTTGTGAAGGAGATCGCCGCATGGACTACCAATCCCAACAAATGTTGATGTAACACACTTAGAGTTGAGGTATCATTGATGTTTGAAGGTTATTCATTCTCAGAACCTAGAAAATGAAGCATGGGTTTCATGGCTTAGGGATAAAACTATGGAAAGAATTGATAGGACCACAATCTTAGTGGGAAAAATCCATTTTCATCTTTGTTGGAATATAATCCGTCGGGATTATACTTTAGTGTAAATATTAGGAATATGAATAGTTACATAGGAAGGTGAAAAGGTTGGTTGGAAGATGAATCTCAACCACCATATGAAATGTATAAATGTATGCATTAGCAATGGAATAAATTGAATTCGGGAGTTATTATCCAACAGTGGTATCAGAGCTCCATAACTCCTGCCTGATACGTTTCAGTCCTGCTGCACACCTACCTTCCTGTTGCCAGTCTGCTCATTCATCTGCCCTTTCCTCAGTCTGCAGATTGCATGCATTGGTGCATACGCTGGCTGCTTTAACCTCCATGAATGATGCGATTTCCATCTCCCGTAACTCTGCGTTCTTTGTGACTTTCAAGTGAAAACCCTAAATCGTGACCTCCATTTAGTCACCTGAGTGTGAGAGTAATGCACCGCATTCTACATTTTGAATGTATGTGAATCTTTAGTAGTTTGACAGGCATAGAACGAGCTGCTGTGTGTGTTATACCTAACCCTAATTTGTTATATGAAGCATTTTATTTGTATCACCATTCTGCAAATTTCACCATTCGATCACTTTATTAGCTTATGTCACTGACTTTGTGTGTGAGTCTATTTTCTCTCTGCGTGTGCGTTCTCCTCCTGTGACCTGAAGCGACCTACATACTTTATCTTCTTACCCAGCAGCACCGCTACGCGTAAGAACGCTGGAGACATCCTTTGTTATTCATACTTGTGCTATCGATGTCCAATACTAGACTATCGTACTGAAGGCGTATTGCAGCATTCTAGTGGTCTCCTCCATTGATGCGTTCGTGAATACTGTGGGCATGGATATCAACAGTTTTGAATGAGGAGAAAAATCCCCATTTTTCTTATACAAAGTTGGAGCTCTCTTGGACTCCTTCTCGACTATTGTGAATTGTGCGTAGAGACCACTATTGACTACTATGCGATTGTCTATCCAGAAGTGTAGAGCTCTCTCGAAGAGCATGATATATTGTTGCAGCGTTGACATTGTCTGCTTTGGGTTATGAGATTGAATGCGAGAATGATGATCCTGAGAAAGTAAAGAAAGTTCTGGAAGATTTTCTCGGTGAAAATGGCGTGCCCTTCTCACATTCTGTGAAATCCAAGTTTGCCATTTTCAGGTCTGGAAAACTGCCTGATTGAAGTTACTGTGATTTATTTTAGTAGAAGACTAGATTGCCAGCTCTTAGAGGAAGTCTATGCTATAAGATCTGGCTGAAATGAATGATTGTATATGCTGTGCCACTCTGAGTGAAAAGAATTTGTTTATTTTCATTGAGTAAAGAGCCTCATGACTGCTATATTGGAACCGTGACTATTGCATGAAGAATTTTCTCCTCTATGAATTGCTGCTATGTACGAGTCTATGAATGATATAGCATGGAATTGTTGTGTTTTCTTCATTCAATTTGTAGCTGTGCTTTGAAAATGAAGTTGTAACCACCGCATGAGAAGATTGAGCTATGAGTTGTTTCTTCTGAATGTGAAGACCATTGTTGCGACTGAAGACCAAACTGAAGACTGTTTGAAGAGTGTGAACTACAAGAAGTGCAGCGAACTCAATTGTTTGAGTATTCTACAAGTCTGATGCAATGTTTTGTATTGATGTATTATTGTGATTTTTCATAAAAGAATTTGAATTGTACTTGTAAACAACACTCTAGAATTATTAACACAGAGATGCAGAATTATTTTGAGAAACGGGGTTGCAGAATTGTGTAATAAACTGCAGAATCCATTTTGTAACTTGTAAAGGAACAAGAACTCAAACCTGTATCCTATATTTTGTCAATAAGCATTCTGTAAGTTACAGTTTCCAGATTAGAGATGCACTCTTTGGCATCTATTATTGGTGCTGCCCTTGCTGGCAAATACCAATCCAATGATCATCCCAAAGGAGAAAGCAACATGAGAGGCAGAGGAAGAAGAAACTTCAGAGGTAGAGGATTCAGAAACAACTCCAGCAAAAGATCAGATTTGAAGTGCAAGCGTTGTGGAAAGACTGGACACATAGTAGATCAGTGTTGGGCTTCGTGGGACTCCATCAAAGACAGACATAACCAAAAGAAAGATGATAATAAAAACCAAGATGCTAGTAAATCTTCAGATTCTGCTCATTGTATTGTTGCACATTGTAATCTTGGTATTAATGAAATGACTTCACTTTCATCTTACAAATATTGTTGGCTACTTGATACTGGTGCAACATCACATATGACTTTAAGAAAAGACTGTTTTGAAGAACTTAATGAAACAATAAATGGCATAGTTTACTTTGCAGATAAGTCAAGTCTTAAACCAAAGGGAATGGGCACCATTCGGCTGAAGATGCCTGGATTCCTTGATTTCTTGTTGAAGAATGTTCTTTATCTTCCAGAGTTGCAGAGAATCCTACTGTCCTTGGTGGAGATTCGACAGCAAGACCATTCCATCCACATGTTTGATGGAATCGTAGAAATAAGAAAGTCCTCTGACAACCAAGTCATCATGACTGGATACAAAGATGGGAAGCTGCTGAAGCTAAAGGGTTCATCTGCAAGAGTTCAAAACTATGCCTACTTCTCTCTGCATGGAGTAGGTAATTTGTCATCAAGTTTATTGTGGCATGCAATATTTGGTCATCTGAATTATAACAGTCTTCGTTTGTTGAGAAAGAATGGTGTATTTGGTTTGCCCACCATTCCCAAAGATAAGAGAAAATGTGATGCATGTGTATTAGGGAAACACAGTAAGCTGCCATTCCATGAATCTAATTTCAGAGCAAGTAGGAAATTAGAATTAGTGCATTCTGATTTATGTGGCCCAATGCCAACTCCTTGTGCTAATGGGAATAAGTATTTTATGAACTTTGTTGATGACTACTCAAGAATGTGCTGGATTTACTGTTTAAAGACAAAATTAGAAGCATTTCAAACATTCAAATACTTTCATGCATTGATAGAAAAACAAGAACAATCTAAAATTGGTACACTTCGTACTGACAATGGGAAAGAATACACTTTAAATGCTTTTGAAGATTATCTTTGCCAACATGGAATTGCACATCAGACTACAGTTCCCTACAATCCTCAACAAAATGATGTAGCACAAAGAATGAACAGAACCATAATGAATATGGTACGCTCAATGATGTTTTTTAAGAATGTAAAACTAATGTTCT